>OZ010676.1:59688175-59795675 GCA_963932185.1 Troglohyphantes excavatus | reverse complement strand
TTTTTAAGCTCCCTCTTACAAGAAAAAAAAATCTTTGCCAGAGGAACCGTCTCCGATTTAGCCGGAGAAACCAAGACCGTCGCTGTCTATGGATTTACCACTGAGAGAAAAAACTGCTTATCACCTGCTTCGGGCATTTTTTTTCTTTTAAATTTTTGTGGTGTTTGGTTGGAGGTATAAATAATACTATAGCAAAAGTACACCAATGTAAATACAGACAAGACTCCTTTTTTTATTCAGCCGTACGCTACCTGAAGAGGAACATTTTGTTATTGCCATATCTTTAACCACTTTATTTCTCTAAATATGCTTTTATTTTTTTATATGTATGTGCATCCCTTTCATCTCCATTAGGAATTGGCCGCTGCCTGATTATCCTTTGTTCCCCCGTACTGTTAATCCGCTATTCAAAGAAAGGACTCATTTATTTCCCCGGTAGGAGCTGATTACTGTTTTCCGCTCGCACAGAATGTGGATAAGTCGCGACCTCCATTTTGTTCACTTTCGGCTTTTGCTTTTTCGGCTTCTCCATTTGCTTTGCAACTACTTGATCCAAGGGTGTAGCCAGAGGGATCCCCTTCAGGTCTAATAAAAAAATTCTAGTGTGCAATTCTATCGGAATATGTGAATACCGCAATTTTTTTTAATCAATAGGTGAAAGTTGCCGCAAAAGTTATCTGTCCTTTCTCGCCAATATGTTGTAGTAAAATAGATTACTAGCCAAAGTTGGCAATTCTCTATTTAACTTTATTGTACCATAAAAAAAACATAACAAACTCTAGTATATCGCTCATAGAATTTTAAGTAATATTAAAAATATTACGAAAAATTTATTTTGTTAATTCTTATAAACTATTTGTACAATGCGCAAACGGAAGATGTCAACTGATTTTTAAATTATTTTTTACGTTGTTTTTCTTTGCATTACAGGAGGCAACTTTTCCCCACGATAGCAATCCGTTTTTTCGACCCACTAGTACGCAATTTGGAATTTGATGTATTAGACTCATCAAACTTTAAAATTTCCGCTTAAATTTTTTTTTTTTTATTCTGAAAAATATAAATGCATGTTTTATCCTGAATTATAAAATTCCAAATATTTTTTTTTCATAATTTTTTTTAAATATATATATATACAGGGCTCGATTTGAAGCAGAATGCACCGGAACGGCGTTCCGGTACCTCTCTTTAGGAAAAAATAATTATGATCCCAGGCTTGGGTTTGATGGCTGATGCATTGCACTCCCACACCCCACGAAAGGTTACAGTTCCGGTACCTCTATTTCTAGAAATCGAGCAATTATACAATTATATATATATAAACGTCCTCATTGAGACAAGCGTCGCAACTCCGCATTTCACGTATTTATCCGCCTAAAACTTCGGAATATTTACACGAAATATTTTAGAATTATAAATGTACTTTTATTACACATTTCTCGTAATCTATAATATCTAAATTGAATATATCGAAAGGGGCTTATTTTTGAGTAAGTGAGATTACTTATATTTTAATACGCCATCGCTCATTTATTATGCAGTTATACTTTATAAAAAAACGAGTAGATTCAGGTACTCATTTTTAAGCATATTTTTTTTACAGTGTACGTTTAGACAATTTACGCGACACATTCGAGTTCTATCTATCTGATTAAGTTTGTCGTATAAAATGACTGTACCGAAAATGTGCGTTGGCTTTCGTTTTCTGATGTGATCGCAAGGGGAGATGCGCTTTTCGTAAGCTGTCCTCCTTTTGAGCCTCCCTGCCTTCTACCCAAATGCGCGCGCGATTTCACTTCGGGCGAGTGAAAGATTTGCTCCCGGTTCGGGGATTTTCAGGGGCGGCCAAAACGAGATCTCCCCCCTCTTGCAGTAGCGCGAATGAGCTTACCATTTCGCGAGCCTCCCAAATTTGCCGAGAGAAGGGTGCCCCGGCAACTTGAAAGAGAAATAATAACTGTCAAATGCGAATTTTTCCTTTTGGAATGGCATTTGACAGAGAACGAATCGCCCAGGAAAAGGAGGGGGTGCAATGCGATTTCACCAAAGACTGCAAAAAGTCACAAACAAAGCAGATTTAGTGTATCACTCATTTGGAACTCTAAGCAAGGGCGATAGGAGATTTATTTTCAAAGGTGAAGGCATGTGCATTCTGACCGAATCAAACAAAATCATGGGGCGGGTGAAATCTGAGAAAAACGAAGACTCATTTCTTAAGAAAACTAAGTATGGGGAGCATTTCTACAAGTTTTATCCATTGTTGTCTTCCTAAAGCAATCAATCAATAGGGGGTTTCGTGTAGTTCTGGCTAGGATGAAATTATGAAAGCTCAACTTTCATTCCAGTCTTCTATTTCTATTCATCCGAAGGAGGGGTTTGAAAATGGAACAGAAATAATGGCGGGTTCATTTTATTTCGAGTTTCTATTAAATGTTTTTGTTCTTTGGGTAAAACAAAAGTGAACTAAGCTTTCAACTGGAGTCTTCGCGACATAGCGCGACTCTTAGCGAGCTTTCATTTGGAAGAGACAAAAGTCTTTTCGTTAATTCCTGAAATGACTAACACAGTACTCGTAAGAATTCTAATCCGTGAAAGAGAACATTTGAAAATTATCAAAAGACGAGGATTACTCATTGTGAAAAGCAAAGATTAAAGTTCCCTCTTTTTTTATATCATTCAGTTTCGCGTCGAAATGAAGGAAATGCTCAGCACAAAGGGCTTTTTCAAAGTAATTTTACTGATACTTTAAAAATATTTGCCCGATTAGAACGTGCCTGCATGCATTAGCCATTTGGAAGATTTCACAATCAAGTAATGCTTCATTCTCAGAAATAAACGGTTACTTTTCTCGAGCATTAAGGGAAACTTTCAAACATTTCAAATGAAAGGGAATTAAAATCAAGGCGTAGAAGAACAAAGGCGCACAAAAACGAACAAAATGATCACTAGAGAGAAGAAAAAAAAGGGAAGGAAGTTGTGTATGCAAAATTGATTGTAAATATTTCTAGCAACTTATTTCCCAAGGAATTCAGCTTCCACACGAAAAAAAATCCATTAATGTGCTGGACGAAACATTTATCAAATCTGCTGTTTTGTCGTCGATAGTTGTTAACGTTAATCATATTTTAAACATTGCCTATATACGAGTATGTTTATTAAAAACAATAAAATGCCTTAAATTCTTTTCTAAATGTTAATAGAAAACGTCCTAAATAAATATCTTTATTGATTAACAATTTAAACACAATGTTAGAATATTATTATTGAAACGTGTACTTCGGAATTAATGTGTGAATATGTTCTATATTTATTCAATAAATACTCCAAAAATTTGAATTACACAGTAAACAGGGTGGTCATAAAATAAGTTTCCCTGAATTCCTTGGGAACTAATGGACGGGATTATACCAAACTTTATATTTAGAATCATAAGAACATGGAATGATGATTTCTGAGAAAAATAAAATTATCTCCACAAGTTGCCGATAGGGGAAATTTGGAGCCACCTCAATCGAAAGCAAGCAGATAATTATATTAAAACTGATACAATTTATTTTGCGAATTTCAGAGGGCGTTCGCATCACTTATTCCAACTGCATATATGGCACATTAATAATAATATTACAAATAAATAAAGACAAACAAACATTTATTTAACAACTGAATTCATTGGAAATAATCTTTTATTTGTCATAATCTGGTTCCCAAGGACAACAAACTATTTTCAATGTATTGACATTTTTTTGTATGCAACAAAAGACATCTGTGTGCAACATAGTCTAAGGCAAAGCGTAATGAGTCGATTTGGATATTCATAAACGTTGTATACAACACAGGTCAGTACAGCGAAAATAGTCTATGTGGTTCAGAGGATCCTGGTTATGATAAATAAAATATTTTTAGCGAGTTCAGTAGCTAAATAAATTTCTGTGTCGGCGTGTTAGTAACTTATTTATTTTTAATTAATACATATCCAGCAGGAATAAGTGATGCACGCTGTCGCTTATGTCATCCGAAATATATAAAATCCGTTTTATCAGCATTTAATATAAAAGTAAGCGTAAACTTGGGGCCCATAGAGGAAGCGAATGATGTAAAAAAGTGTTCCATAAATGGCCGAGAGAAAAAGAGATGGCGCTGCGAACAGCCCCGGTAAAAACGTTCAATGAAGTAGTCGAGATGCATATTAATTGCGAATTGCAAGGGGTACAAACGTCCGAGAGGTAAAGATAATTGTCATAAACAGTAGGGTGGAGCGAAAAAACTTTTTTTTGAAATTCATGTTGCCTGAGTCATTATACGGTGCCAAACTTACTAGAACAAATTGTCACCAAATATCAGCCCAAAATATTGCTATCTTGAGGTTCCACATCTCAAAAGAATGTTTATATATAGCCTTTTATATAAAAAAATGTCCTTTTATTTAATAATTAATTTCTATTAACTAATGTGTTAATTAAAGTGATATTTAACATTAATTGTATGATAATTAATAGTAACTAATTATGATTTAGTCAATAAATTACTTAATTAAAACTTTACTGTCAGCTGTTAGCGCTATAAATTAGTTTCGTACTCTACATAAAAAGCAAATTTACTTCATTTTAATAGATGGCAGCACGTGTTCTATTCTGATAACTATTTTTACCATGACATAGTTGTCACGTGGATTCGATTTTCTGGGAGAGTTTTACTCACGTTTGCTGATTTAATAAAGCATTTCATCTGGATCAAAAATTATTTATTGTAAAAGGGGAATAAGAAAGATCCTTCAGTCAAAGATATCATCGAAATTGTTTCTTGGGATATTTCAAGAATTTGGAAGAAAGCCTCCTTGCCAGTGGTATAAGTCATCAAGAATTTTTTCGACTTATAAGAAATTACAATGAAAAGTATAAAAATATGAAAAGAATATCAAAATCTCGAAGGGGGGCTAACAAAATTAGGAAATATTTCTTCGGCCAGACAAATAGTACTTCGTTTGATATTTCTTCATGCAAATGTTTGAATTATGAACAATGCAAGTGTTCTTTAAAGATTCCTCGTTGGAGCGAAATTTTTTAACAGGTCAACGGCATGTATGAAAATGGCAATAGGGTCGATTGACATTTCTGTAAGCCGAAAATTGAAGCGTAAAAGAAAAAAAAAAACATAAAAGGCAAAAGCATGAGGCCAAAGCAAGATAATGCAAAACTAAAGCTTCTTCTAAGTCTATTACAGATTCAGCAGCGAACTCCATTCTAGGATCCGATTCAGAATTAGATGATATCCCTGAAGATAATGACGATTACGGTAGCCTCGAAGCCGAACGACTGAAAGCAACTGATGATAAAACTCCCTTAACATCCAAGACAAGTTAGATGAAAATATCCTTGCTGCATTTAGGGGTTGCTTGTGATAGGACAGGAATATCAGATAGGTCAGCTGCTGTCATTGCGTCATCTGTGCTTCATGATGTAGGGATTGTATCTAAAGATATTCCGGCTAAAGTTATCGACAGGAATAAGCTGAGGACGGAACGTCGAAAGTTACGGTCCCAGTTAGATTCTGCACAAATACCGCAATTTTTGTATGCCCTCTACTTCGACGGAAGAAATGACAAGACTATTATGCATGAGAAGAAAGGGAATTCTTATACTACAGGACTACAGCTGTAGTAGAGCATATTATACTCTTGTCAGAACCTGGTTCTGTTTATTTAGGACCGAAAGACGTCTGGTCCACAAGAGTTTTCCGCGACAATAGGCAAATCTATGAAAACATGCAAAACTCATGCCGTGGCAAATTTTGTCTCTATTCCAGTTGCTTTTCCCGAAATTGACAAAAAAGAACTCAGTACAGACCAAAAACACCTCTTCGACATTTCTAGGCAGTATCATTTCTAGGCAGTAAGACCCGGGACGATGTCTCACTCAAGATGGCTCACTTCAGCCAACAAAATTCTTCGCCTTTACGTATCGACCGCCAAAGCAATAATGATGCTCCATCAGACTTTAAGCTCATGGTATAATATGTTATGAAAGTTTATGTGCCATCCTGGTTTGAAATAAAGAAAATCCCGAATGCCACACATGGAACACGTCACCTTAATGGAATGATAAAAAAAAGTTCATTATTTCCAGAAGACTTTAAGGCAATCGTTCACGAATTTATTTAGAGGAACTGTTATTTTGCTCATTCTGAGAATATTCTGTTAGCGATGCTAAATGAACGAGCACACATTCGAGAACTTGTCTTCAGAAGAATACTGAAATCAAGAAAAACTGGCGCAAAGGGGAAAATAAGATAATTTAATCTTCCCAATTTGAATTTAAAAGCAAATGACTATTTCGAGATGATTCACTATGACAATCCTTTGGAACCACTAGTTACCACGAACTTCAGCGACGAAGACATAACAAGATTGATCAGAAATGGTTCACAATTTGAACAGGGAAGCCATTCTCAAGCAGTGGTGAGGCATGTGAAACTAGAAACACAAGCATCATTGGCAACATGTGGAGTAGAAGCCGTCGGGGATGGATACTTCGCAGCGGAATAAAGTCACGAAACGAACTTTCGAAATTTGACACCAAGATTAACTTTTTTGGACCTCGTGTGAAATTTGAAAATTATGTGTGTTAATATGTTCATGTCTATTTTTTAATAATTAGAACCGTTTTTTAATCAGAAAATAAAATATTGTAAAAATTAAATTAAAATATTTTTTTTATTTTTTTTACTGTTTGATTTTAATATTATATTTTATATCTCAATGTGGAACCTGAAGATGATGAACGATTCCGCTTAAATTTTTTCACAGTGATTTTTTCACCAAATGGCACCATTCGTTGGGTCAGGAAACACTAAAATTTGAAATTATTTTTTTTTCGCCCTTTTCACTCCACCCTAATAAACAGCCAACTTTCTATTTAATGAATGCATCTACAACATGTTACTTCGAACGCAAATGGCAAGAAGGTTGTAGAAAGACAAGTCATTGGAAGTGTTTTTCTTTACAGTGCTCTGAATAGGAATACTTTATAATTATAACCATCTCAGCAAACGATGTGCAACATTAAAAAAAATTATTATTTTTGCACAATCTCAATACGCTCAAAACAACGTTCCAAACTAAAATGAGACATCCCAAATACCTTAATACTTCTTAGCAAACCTTGCAAAAAGATACATGTCCATATTGCGGAGATTTAATTTTTTTGTGAAAAATCCAAATGGATTTGAAACAACTTTATAAAGTTGAGAGATTAAAAAGTTTTATTGCACATCGAGGCAACTCGGGATGCTTTAAACAATTCCTGCTCGTATTAAGAAAATCCATATTTAAAAAAAAAGTTAATAATAAACGTCCTGAATAAGATAAAAACTCGTCTTATAGAACATTGCGTTAAGAATATTAAAATACGCAATAAAAATCCATGAGATCTGGACATGTTTCGGGAGATACATCTCCCTTCATCAGCAGAAATGAAAAGTCTGTGTGTACAATAAAATGAAAATAAACCCAGAATTGAAAGTGTTGCCAAAGAACAAAAACTATCTCAATCGGTTGGAGTTAACTATTGTGTGCCAACAAGCGGGAAATACTGGAACTGCAAATGTTTCATTGACAATCGAATCAATATTGCTAAAAATATGAAAAGCCTCCAGGAACTCAAGTTCAACTGGAGATTTGGGTTTGCAAATTAAATGTGGGTTAGAAAAATTAAATATATGATTGTGTTCCCAAGAGTGCTTGGCAATGGAGGACTTCTTTATTTCTTGTTTGACAGTATGTGCCTGGTGCTCCTTAATACGAAATCTTAATGCTCTCTTTGTTTGACCGATATACGATATGCCACATTGACATGAAATACTGTATATGCCCCAGTTATTAAGGTTGTCAATAGGGTCTTTAAGTTGACCTCCACCTGGTGTCTTTTGATGTAAAATCTTTATTTACCAACGTTCCTATTCAAGGCGCATTAGAGTGCTTTGAAGATCGCCTCAGAGTTTTCCATTTTACCCAATTTGAAATGGATGATTTGATTTCCCTCACAAAGACTTGTCTCTGGCAAACCACTTTTGTGTTTCAGGGTATTTTTTATAAACAAACGGAAGGTTTCGCTATGGCCTTTCACCCATACTTAGTGATTTTTATACGGATTATTTTGTGGAAAAACTTTTCACCATCGTTAAATTTCCCTTTTGGATCCGCTATGTTGACGACACTTTCGCCCTATTAAACAACTCCACCGGAGAAGTTGACAGGATTCTCCTTATATTAAATTCTATAGATCCCAATATATACAATTCACTGTCGCATCCGAATCCAACCATACTCTTCGTTTTCTTGATGTTTTAATTACTCGTGAAGATAACCATTTGTCGTATACAGAAAACCTTTCGCCGTTTCTATACCCCCTCGTTTTATGTCCTGTCACCCTATACAACAGAAAATGGCTGCTTTTTACACTTTTGTCAACCGTGCTCTAAACATATGTTCTACACCAGATTCACTTCAGGCTTATTTGAGAGCTGTCGCCGTGGATCGAGGTTTTTCACCCAACTTCGTTGACAAGGCCCTACACAAACTTAAAAATCCACTTAAAATTTTTAATCTATCTGAACGCTCTAGTACTTTGGTTGTTCTACCATATTATCCCCAGATCAGTCATAAAATTTCTAAATTTCTCGGTAGGTTTGATATACGTTCCATTTCTTCACCTATCAATAAGATCACCTTTACACAACTTAAAGACCTATTGACGACCGTAATAACTGGGGCATACACAGTATCTCATGTCAATGTGGCATGTCATATATCGGTCAAACAAAGAGAGCATTAAGATTTTGTATTAAGGAGAACCAGGCACATACTGCCAAACAAGAAATAAAGAAATCCTCCATTGCCAAGCACTCTTGGGAACACAATCATATATTTAATTTTTCTAACCCACATTTAATTTGCAAACCCAAATCTCCAGTCGAACTTGACTTCCTGGAGGCATTTCATATTTTTAGCAATATTGATTCGATTGTCAATGAAACATTTGCAGTTCCAGTATTTCCCGCTTGTTGGCACAATAGTTAACTTCAACCGATTGAGATAGTTTTTGTTCTTTGGCAACACTTTCAATTCTGGGTTTATTTTCATTTAATTGTACACACAGACTTTTCATTTGGAGATGTATCTCCCGAAACATGTCCAGATCTCATGGATTTTTATTACGTATTTTAACGTTGCATTTGTATTTTAATAAACGTCCCTTTACTTTTTACGTTTTTAAAATAGAATCGCACTCTGTAGGCTTTAAAAGTAAGCTATCAAGTAAAAATTTTTTTTTTAAGTTTTCAGTGTTTGTGCAAAAATGCGACCGAGTCTTTCCTGGGAAGCGCATTCTACCAAAAGACTGAAAAAAAATATAGTTTTATTATTGATTTCAATTTTATTAGGGTTGTTAAAACAAGGAACTGAGAGGTGAAAAATTGCCACTCTGTTGTTGTGGTGGAAAAATCATACTGTGTTGTTCTTTTTTAAAGTCCTGTTATATTTTTAATGATTTTAGGTGGGTTTCATGTTGCAACTGAAAAAGAAAATTGTGCCTCCAACTGAAATCAGCAGGAGCAAGTTGCAAGTGGACTGGGGAGGACACTTGACTTGTTTTCCATAACGAAAGTTTTCAAGGAAGCCTCCTAAAATCTGTTCTGTAATATTTGAAACTTATAATAAAACTTAAATTAAAAACTTATACACGGTTAAAGATTTCAGTTCAATGTTGCACCATATCTTGGTGCTATGCAGCAATTTACACCATATTATGGTGAAATCTGGGTTGAACCAAAAATCCTTTAACGGAAAAAAGCGGAGGTTTCACCAATAATTGGTTCAATCTCTTTAACTGCAACCGAAATTTTCGCAGTCGCTACATCAACAAGCCAAGTAATTCCTTTCAAGAGGGATAACGGAGAAACAAGGGTCTCCGTGGCCCAGTGGATAAAGGCGTTCAGTTATGAATCAGAGGATTCGTAGTTCAAGCCCGATCGGCAACAGTTATAAAGAAAAATAAAAAGTTGTGATCTTGCAATCGGAGGGTTGCCATCTTCGCTACAAAAATATTACTACTAAAATACTAAAAAAAAACTCAGAATTTTGAGTTTTATGCAACGTTATGAGTTTTGGTAGAACGTTTCACTAATAAATGGTACAACGTCACACCGTAAAATGGTGAAACTAAGCACTCAATGTTAGTTGCAGCTAAATGGGTACCAAATTTTGGTGCAAAGTCGTAATAATTTTTAACAGTGTAGAATACATAAACATTTTAATACACAAATAAGATTTCTATAATAGAGTTTCAAAAATGGGTAACGTTCTCATTAAAAGTTTTTTTAATCGATTAAAAACTAACCTGTTTAAATATCAAAAAAATTATTATTATAATAAAAAGAGGAGAACATAATCCAAGGGAAAGAAAAATAAAAGAAATATGCGATCGAAAACAAAAACAAAAAAAGCCAGCCAAATCCCAAAGAATCCAGCAGAGTCATGAAAATTATGCTCTGGCAGTAAAGATTAATTCTCCTTAATGCTACGAAAATGAAGCTTTCCCGACTCAGAAGTTTTTTTTGTGTTCTTTTTTTAGTTGGGGATACTTCAAACACAGCTGATTAAAAGGGCAGGAAAGCTTATTAGAGTTTAATAGATTAACTAGTTGACTAGATGATAAAAGTAAGGCGCCTTTAAGACATTAAAATTAGAAGTCCGGAGTACTAAATGCATTAGATGCACCCCTAGCACTTGAGTTTTTAAATTAGGATTGTACCGGGGAAAATATTAGGCTTTGAAAACAAAAACGACAGAAAAGCTCAATTAAAAGTTTCTAAAGAAATTACAGGGTGGTCACAAATTGTTGGGCATTAGTCATTATTTGGCTGTATCATGTTTAGCTGTATTCGCATAATAAAGCATTATTTTGACCAACTATTTCGCTTAAGATAAGCAGAACATGTCATGGCTTTTTTAATCCCGACGTCGTGACATTAGATTGGTTGTTTTCCATCCGAGACACGCAGCGGCGGCCCTAGGGCGGTGTAACTGCATCGGTGTTCAGAATTTGAGGAGCGCCAAAATCAAATACTAAACGGATAAATAATATAGCTGTTTGTACATTTATTTGGTCATTTTTTTTTATTAAACATTAATAGTAAAATACTTAGGTGAATATATGATTTATTTTAGCACCAAATGTCGCCCGTGGCTCTATTACCCCGATTACTCATCCACCAGTTCAGTCAGTCTGGTAGCACAGTTCAATGAATGTGGGTGTATGTTTGGGTGTATATGAAGTGTGGACAGCACTTCGAGATTTTCTAACTATACATGTCACTGTGGGTAAAGGTGAACGAAGTTTTAGTAAATAAATTTATATTTTATATAACATTTAATCAAAACTTTTTTAACTTATGTGTCGGGAAAGGCTTTTGGATCTTACATATTTTATGTCCATTGAAAACGATATTGCACAAAGTATAAAATATTTCGACATAATTAAAAAATTTGACATTAATAAATCTAGAAACGTGTTCATAGAGTATGCTGATTTTTTTATGCAATTGATTATGTAATAGAGAATGTTGATTTTTGTTATGTAAAATTTATTTATAGAATAAAGGTTATTTTTTTTAACCAAAACACTTATCGGAATTTCTACTAACAAACAAAATGTAGCCTATACGTTGTTTAATTAATCAGTCAACTGACTTTCATAGAATTTGCTCTGAAATTTATGGGTGGGAGGCGCAACCAGGAGATCTCGTACCTAGAAAATGTTCTAGGGCCCGTCACTGTATCCAAAGAAATCCGTCGGAAATTTTTTCGAACACGGCGTCTGCAGATGAAAAAGGCGAGGACATGTTCGCCAGCTTTATATTTTAAACAAGTCGCTTAGCTTTAGATAGCAACGAACAAGAATGGTTTATTTTGTATAGTTAAACAGCTTAAAAATGACCCAGCAATTTGCGACCACCATGAATAGATGAAGCTAAAGCTTGTCGTAATTCGACATATTACGAACTTGAAATGATTTATGACCTAATTCTCCGGAACAGGAAAGACCGTCCCAAAAATATAAAACTTTTCGAGAAATATCAACAACGGGTTCGACAGATGCTGCACGCATGATAGGGTATATATATATTACGATAAGCTATAAGACATATATGGTTGGGGATATTTCAAGTAAAGTACAGGGGTCGACAGCTTTTTATCATTTAATTTCAACATATTTGGTAAGTGTCGGGCGAAATAATTTAATTTTGACATTTTTTAAGAGCAAAAGTTTTATAATATTCATGTTGAAAACATTGCAAGCTCAAGTTTACATCTGTAGTTTTGTTTAAATTCATTAAAAAAAAATTATTCGAAATCTATTATTAAAAAAATTGTTTTGATTGTAAATAGTAAAATTATTATATAGCTTTTTCATTAACATAATTAGAAGACTAAAAATTGTTAATTGTTTACCGCTTATTTTTGAATGAGCAATATAACAGATACCAGTAAACAAGTCAAATGAGTTTTGGGTGAAATCATTGTACTCAGAAATATCTGTTATAACAGCTACTTGAAATATAAAATTTTATGATGTATAATTGAGAAAGACAACATTTAAAAACCGAGATTAAATTAAATATGTGCATTCTCATTTTTATTTCAACCACTTACGTACAGTGGGGAAAATAAAAACGAACCACCTCTTGTTTATCGGCTGTTATTTATTCTAGGGCTAAACTGAATACACCCTTTTGCAGGGCATAAAGTCTACTACACAATCATATGCAAAACATTTGCATAGGGGGCTGTCTTAATATTAAAATACGCTCCAACTTTAAAATTTTCAATAGCAACACCTACATTTGATAACGCAAAAATGTTCTTCACCCTCAAAATAATCTAAGATTTACATTTTCGTTAATTTTCTACTGTTATATGCGGAGATATTGAATAATATGCATTGCTCTCATTTGATGGGGTCCATATTGAACAAAGTAATATTCGGACTACGAAATGAAGAACGCTGGTAGAAAGTTTTGGCAGCAGTCGAAGTTCTTTGTTTCGTGGTTAATTAATATAATATTATATAAATTGTAGGGGTAGAAAAAAAAATCGAATATCAAAAAAATATATATTTTTCAAACATTCATTTACTGTTGTGTGTCAAATATTATCGATATGCTAGCATTGGAACATATTCCTTTTAATGTCCTAAATTTATATTTATCCCTAAATTTAACTCTTGTTAAGTGTCCGATAAAGTCCCTTTTAAAATGAAAGGAAAATAGTTTAAGAGGAAAATCGTATTTTCGGTTAGGGGTTCAAAAATAATGAACATGTCGAGATGTAGATTAGTAGTCTTTCTTCAATCTCTTTTGAATATTCTTTCTTTTTTTTTAATTTAACAAGGCACGTTTAATTAACATATAATATATATGTTACCCGTACGAACTTTAGGTATTCTAGAGAATGCCTAGCGTTTTCAGGCAAAGTATGAACTAAACGAATTATTTTAATCTATTATATACTTTGCCTATGCATTCTACAGAATGCATATTGTTATTTAAACAAAGTATGAAATGAGATTCTTGAAGTTCGCAATTATGATATAAAACTCAATTTCTGTTTTTAGGGTATTAAATTCTGACTATATAATTCCGAATCAAATAGCACGATTGAAATAAACTTTTTTTACGAATAACTAATTCTTTAATCCCCCCCCCCCCCCCCCCCTCTTGAAGAGAGCCCCTTTGGAGTAGTCGTTTGAGGCTACACATCCCCTCCGAACAGTCGGTGAGTAGCTACAAATGACTGCTCAAAGGGGTACCAGAGTTTTTTTTAAAAAGCAATGTGCCATTGCCCGGAGCCAAAATCGACTGCTCGGAGAGAATAGTAGCCCTATATGACTGTTTGAATTGTGAATATTAAAGATTTTGCACACATCGGCGCTTAATTTTCTATCAAAGATTGTTTTATACACCTAGAAACCTAACTTCAACGACTAACATTTTTCTAACGTTTGGCAGTTGATGTTGAAAGTTTAATATGTATGATTTTTGATTCGGCGTAACTAAATAAGCAGACACAAAATAACAAGTTTTTGAATAACATCATATAATATATATTGCCAGCTTTCACGCAAATAATTGTTGCCGTTAAACATTAATTGAAAAAAGCAATGTTTTATTAGATTTAATAATTTTTTTTGAAGACTTGTCTCAAGTTAATGGATCATGTTTGTACATATAAAAAGTAATTTAAAATTCTTGTATACATTAAACTTTTTCTTAATTCTTTAACGCTATTCTGAGCAAATGACCATAATATATTATTGAATGCATTAAATGCAATTATACCAGTTTTATTTTAAATAAGGTTCTCCAGTTTTAAAAAAAAAAAAATCCCAGCTTTGAGTCACAAAATCGATTTTAGTACTTAGTTTATTATTCTTGAAATTTGCAAATATCGGATTTTTATGTATTTATGAGTGGCAATGGAAGTTTATTATTTTACGATTACCTAATCCTACCATCTCCGTTACACTCTTAGACAGCTATAAAATTTTCAGATATATACTTATACTAGACACAGTTTCCTGTTCAAATGACTCTGATGTTCCAATTTTTGAAAATAGATAAAATTTATAATCATCAGTATAAATTTCCATTTTAATGAATAAAGAAAATTTATAAGCATTGCTTATAAATGTAACAAGTATTATTCAGCAGAAAAACTCAAAATCGACAATTTTGTGTTACGCCCTTGTGCATGCTGTTACTTTCATAGGTGGTTCTCTTTGAGTTCGCTTACTTTCAATCTGGTAAGAATCAACATTCTAATTAAACCGCATATTTCTTTTAGAGGGATTATTTTTTTTCTTTTAGTAAAAAATGTTGATACTAAACAAAGTTGTTCACTTAATACTGAAATTGAAGTGTAATGCTAATCTCTTATTTTGGTGCAAGGCAAAACTGGTTCATTACGCTACGCATCGTTTTAGCACTGCGGATAAACGTCACCCAAATGAACTTCAAAATATTCGCGTTTTGTACAATATGGAGAAAATCTCGATCGAAAATTTAGCCCGCTATGATGACACACTGAAGTATTTGCGGTCACATGACTAACCAGAAAAAAAAATGCTGTTTTTAAAACTAAATTTATTAAAAATATACATAATTACTTCCTAGTAAAAACGATAATTTTACTGCTGTTACGTTAGCTACTATATTTGTACAATTTTGCTGGTACAGCCAAGTACCCTATTCACCACTAACTAAAAAAAACAATCTGTGTTTGCATCCAATACAGTGAATTGAATGAAATCGTTTTAATGCATTAAACGAAATGCAACGCAAGCATAACCTTGATTCTTCTATCTACGCTCTTTACGGTTGAAGGACAATCAAATCAACCGGAACTGCGGAATGCTCCCACCCGGGGTTAACACTTTTTAGTACACAGAACAGTGGAAACAAAGTGGCCACATCAAAATGGCATAAAAGAACACTTTGAGCAATTCTCACGAATTTATTTTAAGGCGTAGGAGGGCCGCCGATCCGCGCATTGGGACCAAAAGCCTAAAACCTGAGCAAAAGTCAAAAATCCAAAGTACCGTAAACCCGGGTGAATAGTAGCAGTTTTGAACTTCACATCATAGCAAGTATTTTTCTTGTGCACTTAAAATTATGAGTAATACCTTAAACGTTCGGTGGTGGCATGTACTATGAGCCTTCATGGTCAAAATCAATTAAATGTATGCACTGCAGTTGTCTGTTTCGATTATGAAATCGCGATAGGTGATTATTTACTTTTGAAACAACTTTTTTAAGATTTCCACACAAAAAAAAAGAATAGGTACCTACTCATTTACCACATATGAAGAAAAGGGTCCTCGGCCCTATTTTATTTTTAGCTAGGAATCTGTGGCTTAATGTTAATTGGGAACCGTTGCTCTAAACGGCGATGCCGGGGAATACACAATCCTATCAGCTGTGCATATAAACTACCTGACGCCACAGTTTGCGCCATTTTTAGTAAAATTGTGAATTTATTTGATCTTTGAATGCCTGGTTTGGTTTAGTTAATTAACGTCGCACTTGCACTGTGGGCTATTGGCGAGGGTTCGGGGCCTATCTCGAAGGAAAGACCCGGGAACGATGCCTCGTATTTTTGCACCATGGTCAGATGACGAGGACAACACCTAAGCTGGCACCCAACGCCTTCAATAGACGTCGGGACTTTGGACCCCGATCAGATTTAGCGTGCACCAGTCCCGTATACACGCCGTTAATTTTTGTGGATGTTCTGGACGACATTCTAGTATTTTGGTGGCGAAGTTGGCAACCCTCCGATCGCAAAATCACTACTTTTTACTATTCTTTAGTCTAGTCCACGCAAAGGCTCGAACCGTGAACCCTTTGGATTCCCAGCCGATGCCTTAATCCACTCGGCCACGGAGGCCTCTTTGAATGTCTGAGATTATACAGTATTTTCTTCCTTAATTTTTACATTCAATAGGGTGACGCTATAAGCCGCAATAACTCTTTATGAAAAACATCCTATTCACACGTCTTCTTCTATTCACTCGGTTTTACGGTATCTAAACTGTTTCGTTATATAAATGAACAGTTAACTTAATGCACCCATTTAATATTTGCACATAAAGGCCATTTTCATACATAACAAGCTGTGGAGACAGGTGAATCTGAACTACTTTTTTGTAAACAACGCGCAATGCGATACAAGCCATGTGTGCAAGCTCTGTGAACGAAACTTTTTTTAACCCTCACAATAAGACTCCGAGGCTTAAAAAATGACTTTCCTACTATTCTGACTGTTGATAATAGCAGTTCAAATTGTTTTAGACAACAAAAGGTTTTATTTAAAATGCATATTTAAAAAGTATGTATGGTTTTAAAACTGTATAGGAGCAACAAAAAAATTGAAAATCGTCTCCTTAAGTTTACTACGGATCAAAAACACCGCAGAACAATTTGTATTTTTTTATTCTGTTACAAATATAAAATTTACTATACAGATAAAGTACCCTAATATTAGCAATATTCTGTAAAAAAAATGTAATGGTAACTTGTTTTTAATTTTATTCCTTTTATTTTTAAAAATTGAAGGTTTTAAAAAGCCTGGTCCTTTTTTTAAATTTTTATGTTAAAAATTTTTTACTCAGTAAGAGTATTTTGTTAACAAAAAAATAGAGTTTTTTTTTTTTTTTTAAATAATTAAAATTTTCTGAGGAAAATACGTGAGACAGCAAAATTTTACACAGAATTGCGCTCTTTCTACTTAAACATATTTTTTTAAAAATAAGACTAGCAATTCGAAAACCCCAATGCTATTTTGTTTAGCAGAATATTATTAGTGTATTACAAAATATATATATATATAACTTTGAGTATATTTTTAAAAAGCCTTAAACTTTTTCCTTTGTAAAAAAATATAAAAAATACATATTAAGATATATGCATCTAAATATAAAATATGTCGAAAACCAAATGAAAAACGTTAAATATTTAAACTAATTTTTTTTTACATATGCATACTACACTACTTATTAATTTAATTATGAAATTTGGCAATATATTTTTAGTTTTACAACATATTATAATATTAAGGAAAAATTCCAAAACTATAAAAAAAATCCAAAATATTGTAAAATGTTATAATTAAATTACTAACAATAAGTAGTATAATATGCCTATGTAAAAAAAAAAAAATTAAATGTTTATAATTTTTTTTTTTTTTTTTTGGTTTTTGACATATTTTATCCTTAAATGCATATACATCTCAAAATTTATTTTTTCGATTTCTTCACAAAGAAAAAAGCCCAAGGCTTTTTAAAAATGGACTTAAAGTTTAAATTTTTTTTAATACTTACAATAATCTTCTAAAAATAATGGCTTGTTTTATTTTGTTTTTCAAATAACTATTCTAGTGGGTTTTTTTTAAATACTTTTCAGTAGAAAATGCATAAGTTTTTGCAAAATATAGAAAATGCACACATTGTTTCTCAAAAAGTTTCAGCTATTTTTAAAAAACCTCACATTTTTTTTAGTATATAGTGTGTCTAAACAAACAATTTCAATTTAACTTAATTTAAAAAAAAAATACAAGCACAATTTTTTTTTTTATAGAATATTGTTAATATAAGCGTACTTTAATTTTATACTTTTAACACAAGAAATAAAAAGCCTGGCACTCTCCTTAGCCACTAAGATAAAACAAGATTTTTTTTTTAATCTATTGGAGAGGGGGGGGGGGGATGCTAAGCAGCAGCTCTTAAAGCACTCCGGCTGAGATCGGATAGGTATAGCAAGGATGAGTCTATATATATAGGACAATGCAATCATCGCCAAATTAAATGGTCGCCAAATATTCACAAGTACGTAAACTTTATAAAATTGCAAACAATCAGTGTCGAGGCGCGACTTTTTGCGATGGTCATCCCCTGTGCGGCAAGTTCCCCCGAGGCAATTAAAGCTTTTGGACGTAAATTATTGTTGTAGTCACCTTTTTCAGACATTTAGTAAAAATCAAAATTACAGGACAATTACTAAAAATAATAACGTACCGTATTTACGTTGAAAGTAGCTCAAAATTAAATAAGAAACGAGCATATGTTTCTAAAAAGTCTACTTATAAAAAAAATTCTAAAACAATTTTTTTTTATAAGTCTTCATATCCCAAAACATTTTTGATTAATTCAATACCGAATCAATAACTTCAAAAGTTAAAAGTAAATAAGGACCAAAAATAACTTGTTTTTTTTGTAGTAACTTTCGGTGAATCTACCGATGACTGGACCCTTCGCCACTGCAAACAATATATCGTCGTTTAAGCCGCTATACAACGCAAATCCAATGTTGTTACATTGGACTTATATCACTGCTTAAGAGATGAATATTACAATGCCAAACAAATAATTTCTATAAAATTCAGTTACATTTCCAACATGAAGGCGTTAAATTACTGCTAAGTTAATGAGTTTTTGCCATATATCGTAGAATCTGGATTTTTTTTTTCATTACCGTTTTTTTAATCAGTATTACCTGAACATTAGGCATGCATGCCGGACGTTTATGGAGCGTACTTGATTGGCGGGAAGATAGAAAAGAGATTCTGTAAATTTGGCGATATTATGACATAGTAGCTTGAATGCTAGTCCTGTCAGCTATTGAGTAAATAAAACGTCAATTATTAGCATCTGCGTGCAATGTTTTTTTTTTTTTTTTGGGGGGGGGGGGGGGGGGAATAGATTACCACACAGGTCCGAATTATACAGGGAGATAAACTGCTGGGCGATAGTCATTGTTTGGCTGTATCACATTTAGCTGTATTAGCATAAAACATTTTTGCCCAACTACTTCGTTTATGTTTTAAACAAATCGCTTATGCTATAATAGTAACACATAAAGTAGTTAAAGTATAACAAAAATGGTTTATTATGTATATTTAAAGAGTCATCGATGACCAAATGCTTCGCTTCTTGTTCTTTAGTAGATACATATTTATTGCATTTTTTAAGAAATTGTCACTGGGCGAAAAAAAAGTCGAAGTAAATTTCACAAGCAATAAAAAATATTATCCGCATGAAATGACTGGTTAATTCCTAAAATGTTTTAACTTTTGAAGTCACAGGAATGTATATTTTATTTTCATCAGGCATTTCATAAAAAAAAGCATTAATTTCATTTAACATACCATGCCTTAGCAGCGTATGTCAACTTCAAACCTTTAGGCTAGCCGCGCACTAGCAACAACTACAATGTAACTTTTAATCAACAGAAAAACTAACATCACACTCCAACTGCGTGCGATTATTTTATTGCATCCAACTTTGGCCTGCCAGGTCTCAGATTTCGCAATCGCCAAAGTGAAAGTTAAAAATCGCCAAATTGTTGATTATTTTCCAATGCTGTTAGCGCCATCGAGTGAAAAATTTAATAGACGTTAATATTTTGTGCAATTAAAAAAAATCACGGTGAGGTTACAATGAGTTTTCCCAACTGTGTGCAACTAGTGCACGGCCGGCCACTAATTGCACACAGTTGCGACTAGCCTAATACACTGAGGAGCAAAATTAAAGGAAAATTGACAAAATGAGATACATCTGAAAAGTACCGAATACAATTAAACAGAAACTTTACTTCTCAAGTATTTGACAAATTGCATGTGTCATATCGCACAATAAATATTATAAATGGAAATGTTATGGTGGCAGTCTAAAGGGCAAATTTTGGTGCAGTCACATGCACAGCCGGGGGAAAAAAAACGAACCACCGATGATTATTTCGTTAGTTTTTATAGTAGACCTAAACTTAATATACCATTTTGTAAGGAATAAAGTCTACTATACATTGATATACAAAAAATTTGCATAGGGGACTATTTACATACTCGAATCCGCACCAACATTAAAATTTTCAATAGCAACACCTACTTTTGATAGTGCAGAAATGTTCCCCGCCCTCAAAATAATCTAAATATAATTTTTTGTTAATTTCCTACATTTATATGCAGAGATATTAGACAATATGTATCGATCTTATTTGAGGGGCTACTTCCACATTGAACAGAGTATTATGCACTACGAAATGAAGGACGCGGGTAGAAAATGTTTTGGCGTTAGCCGTGGTTCTTCTTTTCCCGTGGCCATTCATTCCCTCACTCCCGTATACCCCTCGCCTTTATATAAGAATTTAGAATTTTATGCAAACGCGATCACAGCGCTTTTAATTCTCAAAATTAGTGAAGATTTCTGTTAAGTTCTGTGGATTTTAAATTTGTGTATGACCTCTGAAATGATCACTTGATGCACATTTTAATATAGCAAAAAAAACTACAAAGAGGAAAATCATGACATTTTAGATATGGATATAAAGCGTTTTTCTGAATCCATCACTATCAAAATATAACATGTTTGCTATTCATAAATGTTATGAATATTAATATCCTAATTTAAATAAAATTAAAAAATATACATATAAGTAATGAAAGTTAGTGTATTTTATTTGGCTCGTTTAGATGTAACACAGATAAAAATATCAGCTTAATAAAATTATTTCGAAAGATATGATTAAAAGTTTAAGAAATTCATTTAACTTTACGAGTTCTAAACTTTCGATATACATAATTAAAAAACTACTTAACCAAATGACTTGCAAATTGATATTCAACGATAAATTTTGTCGTAGATTCTAAATATGGAATCAAAATTGGATGTTGCTATCGGAAATTTTAAAGTTGGTGCGAATTTTAATATGAAGGATACAAATTTTTTGTACGACAATGTGTAGTAGACTTTATTCTATACAAAATGGTATATTAAGTTTAGCTCTACTATAAAAACTAACGAAATAATCATTGGTGGTTCGTTTTTTTCCCCCCGGCTGTACATGTCCAAAGCAGTCAATATGGTATATATCTGAGAGGAACGTACAGTGCAAGAATTGTCATTTCATATTCATAATTACGTTGTTACTCATCTACTGCGGTATTAATGCCCACTCGTGTAAAGACACATCTCAGAGAACGAGGAGGGAGGTGGCATTGCGCGACTTAATTCCCAATACGTCTCGGCATGTTCGACCGTATTCAGGTTTGTTCAATTCAATCATCAGGGTGGCAACAAAATTCTGGAAAAAAAGTTCCGATTTCTATGATGGTATCACAAAAATTTCCCTTATTTTAGAATTACATTAAGAAAAGTTGCAATACATGCAGATGCAGACACGTAGGTATAGGGGTGGGGGGTAAGGATTCCCCCCTAAGAATCTTTGCCCCCCCCCCCCCCCCAAAAAAAAAAATCAACAAACTTCTCCCTCCCCTAATTTTTTTTCTCAAAAAATTTATTAGTAAACAGGAATACTTTCACATATGAATATCGAGGCAGCAGCAGTTATCATTAACTACTTTTAACAGTTGTCAATAACTACTTTTAAAATTAGTAAATCACTCCCTATTTATAAAATAAATTTAGAGAACAAATTTAACTTTTGTGAATCCTTATAATATATGTGTGGTAACGATTAGTTAGAGTATTTATAGTTATGGTAATTTAAAGGTCTAATAAGAGTTTTAGTTGACCAAAAGTGGTAAAGCATAATATAAAGGCTAAATAATCTAAAGTATAGTGGTAGTCAAAAGACTCGACATCGCAAGGTATTGTGCAACCCAATCGCCATTACTAATTTTAAATTAAACATTAAAAATACATAATTTAATTCAAAAGAAACTATTTACTTATGGCCAATAAATATTAACTTCTAAAAATTCAATTTAAATTGTAAAGGTCATTTTAATTCAAAGCTCTAAAAGAAAAAAGAAATTTCCCAACTTAACGGCGGCCTCCGTGGCCGAGGCGATAGACTTGACAAAAAAAAGTAAAAAGTAGTGATCTTGTGATCGGAGGGTTGCCAGCTTCGCTACAAAATACTAGAAAAGTCGTCCAGAACATCCGCAAAAATTAACAGCGTGTATACTTGACTGGCGCACGATAAATCTGATCGGGGTCCAAAGTCCCGACGTCTATTGAAGGCGTTGGGTGCCAGTTCAGGTGTTTCCTCGTCATCTGACCACGGTTAAAAAATACGAAGCATCGTTCCCGGGTCTTTCCTTCGAGATAGGCCCCGAACAGTCGCCAATAGCCCACTGTGCAGCTTTAGTGCGACGATAATTAATAAATCCAAACCAACCCAACTCAACGGCGCCAGCTCAGGTATTATCCTCGTCATCTGACCATGGTTTAAGAATACGAGGCATTGTTAACGGGTCTTCCCTTCGAGCATGAATGGACTATAGTATAGCGTATATGACGTCATCATCGTGATGCAAACATCTGACCTGATGGCACCAGATAGGTGACTTCCTTTCAAAACTTATGAATGAAAAAACGTTCGCGATTGACTTGTGGTTTAGAAATAATAGTAAATGTGTTACTTCATGAAGTACAGGATATTTTTTTTATGAGTGAACTACAAAAATGTATGACGTATTATACCATGTGTCTGAGACCATACATGTTGGCCTCACTTTGATGTTAGCGAGATTATAACCTTATGATTTCTCTATGAGAGATCCATGCTCGAAGGGTCTTCTCTTCGAGATAGGCCCCGAACCGTCGCCAATAGCCCAATATTTAGCTCTAGTGCGACGTCCAATGCATTGTCCGTTCAGAGGTCAAATTAAAGTTTAACTTACAAGTTGGGTAATTTCTAATCTTCCCTCGCTTTGATTTGCTAATAATAATTTTCTTTGGGCTTACATTTTCCAAAACCAGGCATTATTAAAACTTGAAATACCCAATTTTTAAGGATTTCAGATTATTGGAGGGGAGGGGGAGAAGGGGTCGACTGGAACAAAACCGCAAATCACAAAAAGCATTTGAACAAGATTTATTATCGAGTTAATGTCAAAAATGCTCAGACGTTCGGCGCCTATAGATTACGCAATACTACATTTTAATGTAAAAAGTTCCATAAACGTTTGATAAGAAAGGGTGTCCGATCTATTTTTAGAATTAAATAAAAAATAAAAAGGGCGATATGAGCCGACTGGTTTAAAAGTCAAAGGGGGAAAGGGTACAAAAAGTAAGAATAAAAAGCGCTTTCTTGTTTTTGGAAAAATTTAGATACAAATAAAAGAAGAGCAGGTGCTGAGAGTTTTGTTTTCGCGGGCAACAATAGTAATAAATTGAAAACCGTTATAGAAAACATGGATGGTTTTGTTTTAGAATAAACAGGAAATTTATCATGTAGTATTTTAAGGTTAACGAGATTATATGGTCTTGGCTCGAAGAGCCGTACCACATTTTGGTTTCAATAGCATGTTTTGGAGCATCTTGTTTATACGGCCTCGTTTTACGATTTTTTTCCCTTTGTTATCTTTATTTCAAACTAAACCTAACATGACGTCATCGTATTTCTGTCTCAATACCCCCCCCCCCCCCCCACTAAAAAAATAGCTTTATTTTGATGATTTTTACAGTATTTCGGCTTTTAATTATTTTTTATTTGACTTACAATGGGAGGGGTTTGAACCCCCTGAACCTCTCCTTACCTATGTGCCTGAATACGTGATTTGTAAGGAAACAAAGTATCCACGCTACAATAAAACTGTGGCGGCTGCCCTTTGAGCACACCTCCTCCGCTGGATGAGACCTATTCAGCCTGTGCACGCGATGGCCTGGCTGGCCAACAATACAATAAATATATCGCATTATAAATGAAAAATTATAAGCAATACTTAGTGTCAGTTAAAATAATAATTTATGGATACAACACAAGTTATACAATTGCGACAGGCATAATAGTAATTAAACATGTTCTCTGGAAGCAGAGAATGCAAAAAAAAGCAAGTTTATTTCAATTATTTCCTTTGGAGATAATTCTAAATAAACTTATATGCTTCATATTTCAATCTTCAATAAATCGCATATTTATAAGCCCCTCACATGTTGCTTACAATCTGAAGTCCAACACACTTTGCTTTTGTTTCTCCCTCTAGCAGTGGTTCACATTTTTACAAAAATAAAACTGCAAATACGAAAATGTGCATGACCATGCTTTTTTTTAAAAACTTTTTTTGACTTGAAACTTACGAAAAGTGGAGTTCCTTTAAAAGTGCAAGAATAAAGGGATTACGATTGGGCAGCTTTCAACCGGTTACCTAATTATCATATTACACAATGGACAACTAAACTATCGCCAATGAAAAAATTAACTGATTAAAATGTTTTATGAAAAGGTATAAATTATTGTCATTGAGAAAACCTGAATAATGCCACCATAATCAGAGTTCTGGGGATTAATTAGCTAACCTTTAATAATTTTTTTAATAAGAATCAGAAAGTACAAGTTCAATTTTCCTCTAACGAAAATATATAATTTTGATAAAACAAAAATTACAAAAACGTTATATAGGCTCCTAAGGTAACTACGAAATGTTATGAAAAACAAATTAGACAGTCTATTTCAAATAAAAAAAGTGACTAACTTGTAACATTGTAGAATAGTATAAATGCATAAAGGTACAATATTTCACCTAGTTTTCTTTAATATTTATTGTTTAATAAAACTATTTTTCTAAAGAAATATTTATGCTTTGTTCCCATATGCTACAAGCATGTTCACAAATACCCCCACAGTGTAGCATGTGAAAAATATTTTAATTTGAAGATGACCACAGCAGGGAAGAACACATCATTCATCCTATTTATATAATATACAATACTGATACTATAAATTTGATATGTGAATTACATATGTTCAATGAAATGGCGCGGGGGGGGGGGGGGGCGATTTAATATGACAGTTTTCAAAACACTTACATTTTTTATTAAAATTGTTCTTGCATCATCATTTCCTTTAATACCAGAACAATTTATAGTGTTTGCCAATGGCAATCGCTACAAGTAAACAAGCATTCTCTTCATTAAAGATTTTTTTTAAATATATTTAAGAAACACAATTGGACAAAAACGATTAAATACTGTATCAATATTATATGTAGAAAATATAAAAATATAGAAATGTTTGCATTAAGCAAAGAGCATTTTATTGAATTAAACCCTTAACATTATTACTGAGAGACAAAACTTAAAATACTTGCGATTTATCTTCCTTTTAATTGGAAAATATTTATTCATATGCTTTATGTAAATAGATAATTAATTTTTTAATTTGTATTTTTCACATGCTATACTTATGGAAATGCCGTGATAAGTTTAGCAGTCTCTCACAAAATGGGTCCCCACAATTTCAATCACCAATAGTACGCTTTTATTGAACTTACATTGTCTGTTGTTATATCATCAGAGTATCCTACTCAAATTTTATTAACTTTGAGAGAAACACTCTAGACCTCCGAGCTATTCCTACAAGTGCCAGTCGGGAACACAGGGTCTGTACGGATCAACGCCCACAATTGTATAAAAGATGTTAAAAAACAACTTCTTATATTTTTCTGCGACATTATTATTTTGAATGCAAAAATTGTTTGCAAGTAATTTATTACATAAATATCGATATACACCCTGAGTAAAAATAATAATTTGCCTAGGAATTTAAAGAATTTTCACCGGTGAGCCACATTTGCTGCCATGTCAAAGGTGGTATCCCTCCTCATATTGTATTTAAAAGAATTAAAAAATTTAATTATAACAGCTTCAAGGTATAATAATTTTTGTTGTTTAATTTTAAAAATATGACATTTGCAGAATAAAGGAAGTGTAAGTTATTCCAGTACAGTACAAAAATACATCATAAATTTTTATTAAAGTTTAAGAAGCATATGCAAATAATTTTCTGTAGTTTTGCAGCCATTAAAAAGTACTTATAATCGACTTCTGCAAAAATATGTCTGCAGCCCTTTGTTAAAAATCTGCAACAGACGAGGCATGTCACAGCTTTTCTGCAGCTGGGTTGAAATTAATATAAAATGAAGGCTAAAGAAATTTCATCTACATTTCGTATCTGAAATAAGGTTTGATTAAAACAGCACAATGTTGGGTTAACGTAAAAACAACAAATCACTCAAACAAATGCAGAAATAAACACTAAAAACATACAACAATAACCAATCAAGGAAAAGATAGAAAAGCGAATTTGTAGAAAAATTAATAAAAGCACATTTGTAAAAAAAGCAGCAAAATTATACAGCAAAAAGTTAAGGTTTAAAAGAGAAATTAGAATAGACAAATATTAAAAAGCATAATAAATCAGTCATGCGCTAATGAAAGGTGTTGCCTGATACTTAATTACAGTACTTATAATTATCGAAAGATTAACTTGTATTTATTTATGATTGTTAAACATTGTGATTCGTATAAAAGTAGGCTTTGTATACTTTAAAACTTGGTTTAGTGGTATTATTTATTAGTGTTAATATTTTACACTGTTAAAGAATATATTTAAACCTTTTTATGTAAATGCACAAATTAAAATATACAATTTAAAAATAAGTTAAATTAATTTTCCTTGCTTTTTTTTGTTTGCAAATTTTAAATGTTTAACTTTATTTATATAAACTTGTTTTGTTTTTGCTAACGGGTAATGTATTGAAAAGGGGGGGGGGGGAAACAAGTGCACAATAAAATGGTAATTAACAATAAAAAAAAGACTAAGAAATTAAATTTTATTGCTTAAGAATCACAATGAGATTATTTTTCTGTTAACAGATTGGTCAGATTTCAGTTTTTGCTTACGAGATCATAAATAAAGCCAAACAAAATTAAAAATTGAGTAAATTTTTTTAATTGTACGCTTATATTTTTAGAAATATTAAAGGTGGTCATTCAGTATTAATTTTAAAGTAAACTTGAGCATTATAAAACCTATCTAACAAAACATTCGCACAAAAGTCGATTCTATTGAAAGAAGAAAAGAATGATGAGAAAGAAAAAAAGACCCCGAAACTTAAACTACTTTGTCACATATTTATATAGGTTTATTTGAAAATTAAAGAAAGGTCCTAAACTGGGTAACCAGAATGCACTTTTTGCAAATTAGCAAGCAGGCGTCCCATTATCTCTCGGCAACTCCACAACTTTGCTTCTTTCGATTTTTCAAATTTTTTAAGCATCTTGTTTCTAAACAGTTTAATTGGTGGTATTCTGTCAGCAATAGCTTGTTTCTCCAACCCTGTAGCAGAAAACACATTTTCTAATAATTGATTAAAAAAACAATAAATTCAGTAGAATAACTTATAAAAACTCAATTTCCTAATTAGTATTATCTTAGATAGTCGCTTCAAATTTTTGTTTTATGCCTAAATCAGCGTAGAAATTGCATTTCCCATTATTCTAACTTAATAGTAAAAGTAGATCGAAATTATATTAGATGTTTGGCAGCAGCACCACCACCATGATTGATGAGATTTAGCTTGTTATGTATTAGTTTGTCTTAATATGTATTAGTGACTTTGCACGCCACAAACATCAAGATTGAAAAACACATCATATAGACCATTATGATACCATTATTAGCATATAAATAAAATGTTCAAAACAAGATATTTTACAATATTTAGAAAGCAGCGTTAAAAATGTATTGAAAGTCAGAGTTTGACAAGTCAAATTAAATAACTTAGTATCAACACCTCTCACATATTGATAAAAAATTAATTGTGGTAATGTTAATTAAGATGTCACTTGGTAAAGTCTTGTTAGGTTAAGTGCATTATTAATATGACAAATTGCATTTAAATACTCATGAAGTAATTTTATAATTAATAAAGTTTCTCAAGACAAATTTATTAAATCAAACAGTTTCTTCTTAAATTGTGTATTGTAATAAATAGAGCAGGGAGAAACACAACATAAATATGAGGAAATATCGCCAATAGAATTTCGATATTTTCAGTTATTTGCATTCTCTGGTGGCTAATAATCTATAAAGACTTTTGAAATTGCTTTTTTTCTCAATTACAGTTGGAATGGATTAACAAGTTTCAAAAATGTATGTTTACCACTTTTGGGACTAAGATTATACAAAACACTCTGAAGAATGTCATTTATCTTGCAGATTTTTAAGAAATGATGCTAATCTCCATAAAAAAAGAAAAAAAACAGGCAAAAAATTAATCAGACTGTATTTTATGTATTAACTACTATAGCAAAATTTTCTTCAAAATACATCTAAACTTTGATTGCTGTTGATGGTGGCTGACTGAAAATGGTGGTTATATTTGAGCTAGACCACAATGGCCTAAATTGACTGAGATAATCCTCCCCTTGTTCCCAGCATGCAGCCTTACGGGGGACACCTCAATGGACTGTTGGCAACGATTCAACTGTCCCTCACCTCCAAACTTTGATCGTTATGACATTTAATTCAAAACAGGTTTAATGTGCACCAGCCTCCTCTAAATACGAGTTGAAAGTTGAGTTTTTTATGGTTGAAACGGAACTCGAATAAAAGATCCCATAATCCTGAATCTGGGGCTGTGATCATCAGAGTGAATAGCCTGGTTGGAAGAAAGGCAAGTTCATAGTTGGAGTATTGGGGTTTCAATAATTAGGGTTCGATCGTCGTCATTTAACCAAATATTGCTGTGTAGTTGGGACTGGGGCATGTTAAATTTGTAACATTACAAATGTCCTCATATTTATCAAGATGTGGAAGTTTGGAAAGTGGGGTACCAACTGAGGTCAGGTGCTGTTCTTATTAGATAAATAAAATTTTAAATTACGATGCATTTTCCAAGATCTACTCTACTGGATAAATTCCTATCTTTGTCACTACAGCACAAAACAATACTAAATGAAAAAGATTATTAGGTGTAGACAGAACTTTGCTTCCTGCTATGGGTCTCTTTTTATAAGGGGTAAGGGATTTATATTTATAGGAGTACAGTAGACCTCCAATAGCAGTTCTTGGTCCCTCTAGAGTCCCCTCCCCCACAAGTCATAAATAAAAAAAATTGATCACATAATCAAGTTCATGAACATCACATCATCAGTACCATCTTGGCTAAGTTGGGTTGGATTGCATGATTTGGTTACTATCTCAAACTATTAAGCATAACCTGCCATGCTTAAATGTAACTGTCCATGCTTAAATGTAACTGTCCATGAACATGGATTTTTTGCATAGTTAAAGGGTTAAGTGACTATAATAAAAAAGTAAAATTTTCTATCAGTTGTTAAAAGAAAATAACCATATAAAGTGGTTTTGAGAATGTAGAAATATTTGCAAAATTATTTGAGAAAGTAGCCATGGCGGAACACAACACTTTAAGTAGTAGCTCTGCTCCATCAGCTCTGATGATCGTTTTAGTCGAGAGGATAAGCATACTACACCGATATTCTACCAATCGAGCTAAAGTAATTACTGGAGCTCAAGTGGGAGTATTGGATATATAAAGTGACCAGTACAGTTTCATGATTGCTGTAAAATTTTGTTATTATAATACCAACTTAAAACAGTGGCAAGTAAAGCTAAAGTAAGTTTGTCCTATTCCAGAAAAGTATTTTAGAATCAATGTTTGAAAAAGGGATTTCAGATTTAAAGGAGAAGACAGCAACGAGTTGCACGTAAGTCAACTGCTGCAAATTTAATGGTGAAAGAGTTAAAAAAAATTCCGTGGACTGTTATGCATTTGGTTTGTTAAAACGAGCATTAAGAAAGCAGCAGCAACAAGCATATATTTCCATTCAACTTCAGTTGCGACATGGAAGCAATTCATCTGTGTGATAACATTTGATGCATTTCATTCATCAGTCCCTTGACCGACTCATTGAAAGGAGGGGGGGGGGGGTATTTTAAATAGGAGATCTATTCTTGTGACCTTCACAATAGTTTTGGTTGTGAAGTAACGCATGTGGTTATAAAACAAGCAGTACCAGGTTTAATGTCAGCTTAGCGCCTATCGCTACCTAATGACTTTTTACACTTCAGTGTAGATTACAATAAACTATATGTAGTGAAAAGTAATCTTGTCTAACAGATGCAAAAAGATTGAAGTAATCAAAAGAGGTTACTGTGAATGGACAATTTCCACATTTTTTTTTATAAAAAAATATTTAGACAGCCAAAAGGTAATCATACATCGCAAATTTTTTACTTTTGGATAAGAATTTGTTTAGATAGAACTTCAAAGTTGCCCTTTTTCAAAGCACGTAAAGTTACGAAAAAGTGTGACTAAAATGTCACAATACGAGTCCTGTACGATGGAGATAGCTAGATATTAGTGACAGTAGGTATAACGCGAACTATGCAAAACATTTGCATGGAGCATATGGATATTGGGATGACATAAAATCTGAAATTACTGCAGTCCCAACAATTCCAGATTTGAGATCTTTAGCTTAAATGTAATATAAAGATATTTTTCGAAAAAGTTTAGTACATTTGCCAAGTGGCGATAATTTAATGAAAACCAGTGTACATTGAAATGTATACAGTCAGTTAAGACCCATGGCATGTCCAAGGATCAAGATCGCATATACAGGTTACCATTTTCGTTAAATTATCGCCACTTGGCGAATGTACCAAAATGTTTCGATAAAAGTCTGTATACTACATCTAAGCTAGTAACTGTTTACTTCATGCAGCAAGCTCTCAATGATTTTGAATGTCTGGTATCGAAAGCGTTATTCACTTAGCGAATGTACCAAAATGTTTCGATAAAAGTCAGTATACTACATCTAAGCTAGTAACTGATTACTTCATGCAGCAAACTCTCAAAACTGTGATTTTGAATGTCTGGTATCGAAAGTGTTGTTAAATTTCATATTGTGTTTGTGACATATTGCAAGTTATTAACAACGGGCAGTATATATAAAAACATTGGTTATTGTATATGGAAATTGTGTAAACATAAAACATTGTGATGTCGTAACTGAATGGTAAGCTTCCATTTCGATATATTTCACATTTGTGTAAATGCACTGAATGTCTTTTAATTAGAGATTTTGACAATAGAATAGATATTTAAAAAAGTTATTTACTTCAAATGCGATAGCCGGAAAATGTGTTTAAAATACAGAAGCCAATAAAATTATCAAGCAAATATGAAAACTTTTTTGTTCTTCGCGAACTTTATTTTGAATTTAGTTAACGCTTCTGTACAATAGGTAAATCTGCTGAATAATAGATTTTTTTTTTATAAAACGAAGGTACTAATGTGTACTTGATATGGTAATGTATTGGGATGACAACATGCCAACGCGACTGCCCCAAGAGGGTGCAGTGCCCATAATGACTGCCCCATATTGATGAGGGATGTTATTGAAGAGTTGGATTTGGCCAATGCCCCATTGCAAGATTTTATAATGGATAATAGGAGCCGAGTTGCCATATTTTTGTGCGAAATGCAAGCAAGCTTTTACTTTATTTAAAATTTGTCAGAATGTGCTTTGCCTATTGTGCATCAATTTCATTTTTAGAGTTGAAATTATATGAGTTTTACATTTTACAATATTTAAACATTTTGTGATTCTTCGTCGCCAAACAAAGGCTATACTAAATCAGTTCCGGATTTTCTACTGTACATAAAACAATGATCGAATTTGAACAAGGGCGAACAAAAAAATAATACCATGCATATAATCTTGAAAATAACATCTAGTTACAATAGAATCGTAGATTTTTTAACACTTTGATGATCAACAGTGGTCTTGTATGTCTGTTGTGGTAATTTAAAAAAAAAACATTATTTAATTACTATTAATATAACATTTAATCAAAATATTATCAAATCCACTTCGTTGTAGTAAATACATATTCCTAGAATCGTTCATTACACAATTTTACTGCAAAATTCAAGCAAAACAAAATTGATTACTAGATCATTCTTTCGGAATAGATCCAATACCTTCAGTATTGTATTTTTTTGCTAGAAAGTAATTGAACAGACGAACATTTTACCCGACGACGAATTGTGGATTTCAAATAAAAAGTACAGACTCTACAAATAAGAAAAAATATTGGTCTTAAAGTGTTATCTCTGATCTCTAAAAATTTCGGAATAAAAATTACACCTTATTTACAAAATAAAGGTGAAATATAAAATATGTTGAAATGAAAAGAAATTTGATAAAGTGGTGGTAAAAACAGAAATATATTCTTGAGTAAATGAAAGATTGGATTAAATGTGCACATTGAGGCCTAAAACTTGACACATTGTAAACAAAAGTTATATTGTCGAATGAAAGTGGGTGGAATCGACGATCCCGAGGAAGGAGGACCTTTGAACAGAGATTACGCAAACCGTGATAACAGACGAAATTGAAGCAAGCTAATGTAAATATTGGAGAGGGTGGGGGTGAGGGGGGGTTGATTTGGGAAGACCCCAGGAAATACAAGTGTTAAGAGTGGAATAACAAGTGTTAAGGGTAGTATAATTGGTATAGAACCAGTAGTAGCTGACCTTGACAGTTCCCGTCTAGAGCTAATGTCCAGCTCTTCCCAAACGATTATGAAACTCAATTTATAGCTAATATTGAATATTAGAGGTTGAGGAACAGGATTGCAGTCGAGGAGATGTTCGGGCAGCAATCCTTTCGAGAGTAAGTTGATTGTAAACAAACAACGGCAGACGATTTGGTGAGCAGGAAAGTGCTGTGTCGCAATATCATAATAAAGTAAATGGTTCGAGAACGTTTTCGAGTTACGTCTTCGAAAAGTGAAGGGTTTTGTTTGCATGCTATTCCATGCGGAACACCAAAACAACAACAGATAACACCTGGAAAGTAGTGGAAGCCTGCGTTCTACTAACCTGCGTTTCTGCAGCTTCCGTCAACGGAGTTTGGGTGTTGGCCGCTACCCATGCCTCTGCAAAGGTTTCCATAGCTGACTGGAAATCCATTGCAATGGGCCTCGGAAATTATCTCGTGGAATGTTTACATTCACCACGAGGAACCGTCCGCCGCACCCTTCAGCACTCGGGGAGCATTTCGAATCAAGACGCCTTGTTGACTGACAACCGTGCCGTCGGACCTCGCACTAAACGCATGGGCCGACAACAAGTAGTCTCTACCGGCAACTCACTTTCCATTGTGTACCTATTCGATACAACTCGAACAATTTCTGCTACACTCCATTCGAGAGGCTGTTCACCTTTCGGAGAAGTTTCTCGCTGTTTTGTTTCGTTTTAAAAAGTAAATAAACGTGTGAATGAAGCGTAAGGATACAGTCTCAGTGAAGAGAGTAGGCTCGTATCTATGACCCGCCCTCTAGTGGAGATAGTTCCCTATTCCTAAGCTATGCTCCTAGTTCTTGGGGAATAAACATAGCCAATCAGGCAAGTTCTCAGTCAGGATTTTTCGATTGCAAAGTTTTAGAGGGAAAAAACTGTTATTTACATTCTGGAATTTTTTCACTTTAAAGAAATAATTTGATTTGTTATTTCGAATTATTAGAAGTGTAGCAATTTTTTTTTTAGTATTAAATTTTGTGCATTTTTTGTTTTAATTTTCTTTATCTTAGCGAGACCGTGCCCTGTCACTTTTTTTCTTTACCCTGGTCCAGTAGCGGATCTAGGGTCATCCAAAGGAAAGAGGATAATTTATTTCTTAACAAACAGCACGCTCAGCAAAATTTCTCTCAAGAATATTTTCAGGTCAACAATGGGTATTTACGAGTAGGTTTTTTTTTCTCGCATTTTAAGGAAACATAAAATAAAATAAAAAATTGTACATCAAAAAGTATTTTATTGTGCAAATGTAAGCAAAAAAAAAAATATGTCATAAACATGTGTCACAAATATGTCTAACTTGTGAAAAAAATGTAAAAAATGAGATAAGCATTGAATTTAAAAAAAAGAAGAAAAAAAACAGAAAGGATTATCTCTATCCGTTCATGCAAATTTTATTTTAATATTTCGAAATATATAACTTTATTTTAAAACTTGAAAATCCGGAGGTCTATAGAAATGCATGCATCTAACAACTGCTTTTGCGGTTTTCCTCGATTTGCAAAATTATTATATGCTTGTTTCTGCATGTACGCTCCTCTTTTGTTTTAAAAAAATAATACCAAATGTTAGAAAATTTAAGTTAATAATAAGAAGAAGAACGTTAAGAACAGTTTTAATTTAGCTCTAAGGAACCGTTCAGGCACGTAGGTAAAGGAGGGGGGGGGGGGGGGTAATTGGATTCCATTATACATGCCCAATCTTTCCCATTTTACATGTAACTAATATAAGGGCTAAAGTTAAGAAAATCATGTAAACAAATTAAAAATCAAATTATTGGAAAAATACATGAAAAATAATGAGAAAATGTAAATTTCTTGCATAATACTTCTTGTTGAGTTGCATGCGGGAAAACCTAGTATTTGAAGATTCAAAATGCGTATGCGATTTGGAATAAAAATATTTATTGAGACGCGGTAATGCTGTGCTTTCCCTATGACCGTCAAAGAGAGAATGATAAAAAAAATTATTCAACTTTTACATTCAACAACAGACTAAAAACGAAAAAAAGGTATTTGAAAAGCAATAAAGAAATTATTAAACACTATATGAATAACAAATGTAAAGTGAGGAAACGAATAACATTGACCTTGACGTAAGTCATACTGGAGCGAACACTGCGAATAGACTTATTTGTAATATTCTGCTGTCCTACCTCCATCAGAAGACCAAGCTTAATAATTTTGTTGTCTGGTGGCTGCCATAGAAACGGACGATTTTACTCAATTCTGGGGATGGACGTAAAAAGATTCGAATCCAGTTTACTGATATAGTAAGAAATCTAAATTTGAATTTTTGTTCTTTGGGGGCTTTGCTCCACCTTCAAAATTGAGTAAAATTGGCTGTTTTTATAACAGCCGCCACGCCAACCAACAGCATTCTGTCGTTGGGCCTTCTGCTGGCGGTAGGACAGTAGAATGCCATCACGGCGTATCGAAGAATCACTAATAGTCTAATGCATTTAGGTTTTGAACCGGACAAGATTAATTAATTTCATAAATGTAGTGGGTATATAAAGGAAGTGCTTCCAAATAAAAAAATCGAAATTCTCAAAAAATCCTCCTTTGGCAATTTCCGCCATCTTGAAAAAACCGGCGCCATATTGGATTTTGCAAAACAACAAATTGTCTTAGAAACATAATTTTTTTCTCCTTTAAATTGTATTTGTTTCTTTTATCCCGAACAACTATAAAATATTTTATTTTATTTACTTGGAAAGTTTTTAAGAAAACTGGAAAAATAATCATTTTTACTTATTGCTTTCAAATAATTAAAATAATTAAGATACTGTTCTTAAAAGCCCTGATTATAAAAAGTTATTACTCTATAAATATAAATAATTCCAAGAGCTTTATTTCCATACATTACACTTGTAGTTTAAAATAATCGCTTTATTATGAAAACAAACATTTAAAAACGGGTAACCTTAATTCTTTCTTATTTTCAAATTTATCTACCTTTTATATGAAAGTTTAGCAGTATTTTACTATATTTCAAAGCACATATGATTAGAGGCGCGCTTAGGGGTGTGCGACGAGTGCCGCTGCACTGAGCCTACACTTTTGGAGATGGCGGGAACCCGTGCCCAGCTAAATTGAAAAACAGTAAATGGTAAAAATTGAATTTTACATGGAAATTAATTGCTTTTTTAAAAATCCTGTTTGTATTATTTTTAATATGCAGTTTTTCGTAAATGTAGGGCATTTTCGTTCACCAATCAGAAGTTATCTGGTGTTAGTTAGTAAATGATTTATAATTATGATTCATTAATTATTCTAGGTAACGAAGATATATAAGCAGCTCTTAACGTGCCAACAGAGACTAAAATAGCAAACTTTTCACGATTTCGCAACTTAATTAAAAGCAAATTTTTCGCAACTTGGGAGAACTATACATGACAATATTTTAAATTACATTATGCTTTAAAATATACACAATATTTAATTATATTATATTAAAAATATGAAGAATATCGTTATTAAAAATGAAGTAAAATTTCAAATTTGTTTTTTTTCACACTTCAGATCTTTCTTTTTTTTACTTGAGTCTTGAGTCTATGCTTTTTTATTGGTGTTGTAAAATATTAAAAAAAAATCAAAATACATTCTATGAAATAATTCGTTTTACTTTGAAAGAATAAATGTACAAATTACATATTTAAAAAAAAATCAAGATTTGTGCACTAAGATATTCGTGTGCTTTTATTTGTTCTGCAAAATAATTTACAGTTAGATTCAGTTATACTGGCATTGAAAATAATAAAAAATAAGACATTTCTAGTGTGTGTTTTCTTATTGAAAGGCGTGGAAGAAATTTAGGAACGTTTACACGTAGTTAGCATGGGATAATATATAACCTTCTGTCCGAATGAAAAGATAAAGCCTATCAAAAAGCGATAAAATAACCCAAAACCTAAAAGTGGTATTCTAAATTTCTCTAACTTCCAAAAGAAAAATTTTAATATACAGAAACTTACAATTTTATTTATGAAAATTAATGATGACCTTATCTTAAGATATTTAAGATTTTGAAAATTTTCAAGTGAACAAATATATTAAAATTTTTATTCAATAAGTGTTCCTCCTACAACTCAACTAATCGCATAATATTTACAACTATCATTTTCCTAATTGCAGGATTGAAAAGGAAGGGATTTTGATTAGCAATATTAAAGTTGTAATTTTTTTTTAATTCAAATTTTAATTATTTGAATTAAGTGTTTAGCAATCTGAGGAGAGCATCGCTTAAGCAAAATCTAGACTATATACACTTATCGTTTGCAGGAGGGTCCACTTATGAAATGCAGTCAGATTCCAAAAGGAATCCAATATCAAGACATATTGTATCTAATTTATCATTCTGCAAGCTACAATTGGGTGAAAGAATCTAAATGTTTATAAATGCATTGTAGGAGTAATGCAAATTTTCTTACAGATATGAATTGTATATGTGCACAGGTCAGGGGTCGGAATTGGCTTTTTTAATTAAATGCAAATATAAAAAAATACATGTGGATGGGTGCAACAACAATTAATTTATAAAACAAACAATAAAAATTCAAAATAACGTGTTCAATATACCACAAGGAATATAATTACAATTTAGTGTATAACAAACTATTTTAATAAGATTTTTATAAAGATTTTTACGCATTATAAAATTTTAAGTATAGCAGAAATGGCTAATAGTTGGAGCATAATTTATTGAGCTTATTCCAAAATACTAAAATCGGAACGATTTTTCAGGTAAACGGCACTTGTGCCAATATATAGTTTTTTTCCTCATAAATTTTTAATTCAAGTCAGTGGTATATATAACACTGTTTGAATAATATTTGTTTTAAAGGGATGTTTATGATTTGGTAGGTTAGTTTGATCAACGTCGCAGTAGAGCTACACAATTGGCTCTATTACCAGAATGTCTATTTAATTCACAATTTTGAGTGATATGTATTTTTCAAGAATTTTTTTTTTCAGCATTTTGAATAGTTCATTGCATTCCATATACCAAAATTAAATTTTTTTGGGTATGTGGTACTCAATTTACCAGGGTTATCATCGCTAGTTTAGAAACATGGCTTGCATAGAAATTCCTATTGTCAAAATATTTGTTATAAAGAAAATGTTAACAACCAACGTTTTAACTGAGATGTGAAGTGTAGTATTTTTATATTTTTTTTTTAAAAATTGCTGTATTTTGGCGGTTTCTAATATAAAAAACTCTAATTCATGACAATCCTTGGGGGGGGAGGGGAGGGGGGGGGCGTGACGCGTGCTACCGCACAGGGCCCCGCGCTCAGGTTAAAAATAAGAGTATTTTTTTTTATAGAAAAATAATGCAATATATTTTAAAACTGCATTGTAATTTAATGTGTGCTTACTCATTTATCTAAGACATACATGCTGATCAATTGTGCTGGGGAGCTGCACTCTGCACTCCAACACATCACTATAAAATCGAGACCAACTACAAAAAGTTTTATATATATTTTTAGCGCGGAGGTTAAATAAAAATTATATTTATTTCAACAGTCCAAACTAGAGGGCCTCGCAGCTAGATTGTAAAAATAAGTGCTTAAAAATTACTTGAACCTACTCGCTTTTCTTTGAGTACAATTACGTAATATATGATCGATGACGTACTCAAATTTAAGTAACCGTACTTTCTCAAAACTGAACAATGTGATTTAATATGGCTAATCTCAGTTTCTGTTTGAGCTATCTTAACAATGCGACCTGACAAACTTTAAATAGTAGTTCAGGAAATGGTTTTCCACATTATTTGATATCGATTGTTTAAATGGGAAAAAAATACAATCCCGAGAAAACTTCGTTTCATCAACAATGTATTTGTGTCTGATACAAGACTAGGTTTTATTTCAATACTGAAGTGTCTGAATGTTTCTTGCATTTCCAGAAATTTTAAGGTAATTTGAAAAGAGAAAAGAAAGAATGAATATTTACTTAACTTATAAGATATTTTAGTACAAGCAGCTATGTCCTTATAATTCAGACATTTCAATCTTGCATGAGAATAAATTAATTTTGATAATGAAGATAAATTATTTTATTTAAAAAATTCTCAATAAACAGCATTTTTGGATAGAATATCGAATTCAGGAAAGGGATACAAGTTTGTTATTTCCAGTGATACTCAAAACTCGAATTAAAATTCGAAATCCCTTTGACAAAGTTACTCAAAGTATACTTCATTAATTTCTATAATATTTTAATAATAAATAACTTAACATAACTTAAAATTTAAATGTATAATAACAAAATTATCATTTCTAAAATGTTAAGTTTCAATGTAGTTTTTCCAGCAATGGTAAAAATTTCGATTATCAAGTAGCTTATATTTGCTGTCATTACACCTAAATACTTGGTGAAGAGAAGGGGGGGGGGGTCAGTTTCGTGTTCTTGATAATTAAATAACACTATACTGCATTAAACCCGTTATGGCCAACTTATTTGTGACTGAGTATTACACATGCGGATAACACTTTTCAAACCAACTGCAATCTTGTCGGACATATAAAATTTATATATATATATATATATATATATATATATATATATATATATATATATATATATATATATATATATATATATATATATATATATATATATATACTGTAAAACAATAAAATATACTAAATTAGAAAAATACTTTAGTTAAAATAAAATAAAAAATATGGCAAATGTGAAAAAATACAAGTAATAAAACTAAAATATGAATTATTTATTAACTTATGAATTATTTAAATACTTAAATAATTCATATTTTAGTATTATTACTTGGATTTTTTCACATTTGCCATATTTTTTATTTTAATTTAACTAAAGTATTTTTCTAATTTAGTATATTTTATTGTTTTACAGTATATTTTTATCACTATGCTTCATGCAGCTCTAGCGCTGATTCATATTTGATTTTCTATGCATTTTTATTAAATTATATAATTTTGTTTATTATTATCCATTGTTTTCTACTATGTTTTTGTTATATATATATATATATATATATATATATATATATATATATATATATATATATATATATATATATATATATATATATATATATATATATATATATATATATATATATATATATATATATATTATATATATATATATATATATATATATTTTTATATAAATTAATAGTATATATATATATATATATATATATATTTTTATATAAATTAATAGTATATATATGTATTAAATAGTATATATTATACAAATTTAAATTGAAAACTTATTTACATAATGTGTTAGTTTTGAAACTTTAATTTTTAATTGGTTACCTTCAATACAACTATTTCAGATGAAAATAATTAACAACTTTATATTCTTGATAGATAATTGGAGTTTTATTATTACTCTTTATTAATTTAACTACTGTACGTAACTTGTAAAAATTGCCAATCCATCCGTTACTTGTTTTTAGAAGGAGATTAAATACATATAAACATATTTTTTACTGTGAAATTATGTGTTTTAAATTTTGTATTTTTTCTTAAACGATTAAAAACTAAGAAGTAAATGTTTTTCGAAACATTTTATTTAAAATTAAAAAAAAAAATCTTCGTGATGTCAATTAAATTTAAAAATAAACTCATTAATATTGGACCTATGAATAAATTTCGTTAATGGAGTATGAGTATTGTTTAATTGTATTGAATAATTTTAATTATGTTTTGAAAAAGCCTCTAATTATTTAATTGAGTTTTATATGAATTATTTGAGTGAGTAATCGCATAGGTATTTTAAATATTTGTATGCCACAGAATTAAGTTTATAAATTGGAAAATTTTGGTAGTTGGCTTAAAATAATTGTAGAATTAAAGTTGTTCTTCATAAAACTTCTTAGTGTTCGGTTTGTTTTCTTGTTGATATAATAATATTTTTACTGATTTATGTTTTTTTTTCTTTCAGTTTACTCCTCTTCAAAAACTGCTGGGAGAGTCCCGGTAGCTTCGAGGTACAGCAATCATAAGATCGCGAGTTTTACAAAAGTCGTCTGAAATTTTCCTTAATTTCCGTCGGCGTGTATACGGTACTGGTGCACGTTAAATCTGAACGTGGTCCAATGATCGGATGTCTATTCAGATTATGTCGGGTGTCAGCTCAGGTTTTATCCTCGTCATCTGACCATGGTTAAAAAATACAAGACAGTGTTTCCAGGTCTTTTCTTCTAGATGGAATTTGATCGTGGTCCATTGCTCTGATGCATATTCAGATTGTGTCGGGTGCCAGCTCAGGTTTTATCCTCGTCATCTGAACATGATTAAAAATACAAGACAGTGTTCCCCATTCTTTTCTTCTAAATAGCCCTGAAATATTAGCAATAGCCCACTGTGCAGCTCTGGTGCGACGCTAACCAGCCATCAAAAACTATGGTAAAACAAATATTATTAGAAGTTGCTGAAAGTAAAGAATCTAATATGTAATTTTGAAAACAGTGATGACAACCGATAACTCTTCAAATGAGAACTTTGGAAAGATGGCTAAATTTTTCGATAATGGTAGGAACATTTCGTAGATTATTTGAAGAAATAACTGTTTTAGTAATGTTGATGTCATCATAAGTTATAAAATCTACTTGTTATTTATTTCTATCACATGTACTAACACAATAAGGTACTTAACGAAACTAATTGTAGCAAATAATATAATTTTAATTGTAGAATGCAAACTAAGTACTAATCTTATAATGTCATTAAAAAACTTAACATATTTAAAATAGTAAGTACTTAAAATGTATTTAAATAATGTTCACTGCATTTGTTTGAATGCCACCTTATTCATAGTCACACTTGTACACATGATAAATTTGTGCATAAAAACTACTCATATATTATCAACACAGACTTAAAAAATTTCATCGTGAAATCGCAACATAAAACAAAATCGGTATTTGAGAAAAGTTAACATTCTTTAACATTTCAAATGAATAACGTGCATGCAAAAACAAACATGTAAGTCCGATCGCAAATCACAAAAAAAAAGTTTGGTGGATGCATCCATTTGGATTTTCAAGTTTTAAAATAAAAAGGATATTTTTGGAAATATTTTTTAAAAAAATGCTTTTATAATTTTTTATATATTTTTTTATGCTCGCTTCCCAAATATTCTAGAGTTCTTTAAGGAAGATACATTGTTAGTTTATGGTTGTTATGTTGCATTCTAAAGTTAAATCAATTTCGGTACACCTTCCTAAGATGAGAATAGCAAAAGAGAAAACTTGAAGAGGGTTGCATGATTGCTCATGTACGCAAATGTTTGTCTAAATTGACTTGTCCGTGTTTTTACATTCATAATTATACATTAACGATTATTCTCCTATTAAATTTGAATTTATATTTTTGTCTGTTTAAATGACTTTTTTGAAATAAATCTTTTCATAAAGGAACCATTATCGTTTGCATGTTGTTTGAATATGATCAGAATTGCGGTGTCTTTAATTTTTATCCCACTCACATAAAGTAAAGACCTTCTAATAAGTAATTTTAGAAAAAATATCAAGCTTAATTTTATGCAAACTAAAAATTATTAATTACAATGTTATATTTTCTTTTTGATAGAAATGTTACAAGTTAAAAGACTTATGTATCAGGAATATTGGACGGAGAAATAGCAGAATGTTAAAAAATATGTGAATATACGATTTGAACTATTTATTTTTATATAATTCAAATTGAAAATCTTTAATGCCTTTTCTTCCTCAGGCAGTAAAAGAAAGCTTTTTTTTTAAATAGTTAGTTAAACATTTCAAATGTATTTACAAAGTATTTAAGCACAATGATCAATTTTTTGGTTATGTAATTAAAGTTGATTGGAAATTTGTAATATTTAATTAGACATGTATGAAGTTCTATATATATTCACTCTATATATATTCAGTTCTATATATATTCAGTTCTATATATATTCAGTTCTATAATATATTTGTAATATTTTACTAAAAACATAATCATTTAGAAAATGCACTGAAAAAAATTATTTCATTAAATTAAATTCTTATAATTAAATAGTATATTAAATAATTATTAAAAAGGCATTTTTTTTATTTGCAGTTTTATGTCTGCATTAATTTTGTAAAAAAAAATCATGTTTTGTAATTTTTTTTTTATTTGAAATCTATTTCCTTTCGTTACCAAAGAATTGTGTCTTAATGGTACTGCCCCTGCATATCCGCGTGTCCGTGAATATAATCACCAAGTAGAATCTATAAAAAGCGATAAGTATGCTAACGCGCAACCCTGCTATGACGTCAACGTAACCTCAAATATGGTGGCGCTGTCAACAATCGGATTAAATTATGTCTATAGAAGCTTCTCCTTGTAGTATCTTTGGTTAAACCATTAGTTCAATTCCAAAATAAGGTGCAGGGTTGAAAACTACTCATTAAACTCGATAAGAATACAAAGTTTTGATATTATTGGTAGTAATATAAAAAAAGTTAAAAATTTCATAACCGAACTTCCATCAAGGGCTAAAATGTAGTCTCCAATTTTTTCAATAAAAAACACTATTACGAAGGAAATTTACAAACTTCAAAAGAGAAGATTCCAATATTGTACATAGTGGAGTTTTTACAGAAATATCCATGTTTTCAAAAAATAACCAGCCGTGGCCACACTTGCCCTTTGGCTGCACTTACCCCACTTCACCCTACTTTAAATTAACCGGAATTTAGTTATTAAAATTAATTAAAAATAAATTATTGAAACTAAATTAAATAAAAACTATTAATACTAATTGAACTTAAATTTTTAAAATTAATTTAAATTGAATTATTAAAACTAATTGGATTTTTTTAAAGAAAGAATATTAATCGAAATTAGTAAGGAAAAAATGCGCTCAAATTCTTTTAGTAACTCTACTGTAAATTTCGGATTCAGCTCGGTGTCTATACCACTGTTCGCCGTAATTCATTTTTCTTCGGCAAGTCGATTTTTGGTTATAAAATAGAATATCCTAGATGGCAGCGGCGTATGAACTTCTTTTTTCAGAGAGGGACGAACATTTCTTTGCAAAGATAGCACGGAGTTGAGCAATAAAACAATAAATCAATATGATAATTTTTTGCATTTAAATCTCGTTAAAATGTATGGCCTATAATATATGAGTTTGGGCATCACTGTCTGCGTTGCCTGTTTTTTCTTCTTCTGTTTAATATTCATATATAAAAAATCCTTACTTTGTATAGTTTTATATTCTTACTTTGTATAAATTTTAACATGTTCATGTTAAAAAAATTATAATGAATTCTTTAGTCTAGTTTTTTTTTACACTATCATGAAATATAAGAAAATAAAAGTATTGTTTATCGAATTGAAAATATTGGACTCGTTTTTCACTGTTCTACACTTTTAGTGACTGAAAGTTAACGTTCTGGCCTCTTCATACTAATTTTGAATATCAGTTTAAAATACATTTTTAAACATTTTAAATAGTTTAAATTGTATATCTTCATACTAATTTTGCATATTAGTTTAAAATACATTGTTAAACATTTTAAATAGTTTAAATTGTATCTCTTCATACTCATTTTGCATATCAGTTTAAAATACATTGTTAAACATTTAAAAAAGTTTAAATTGTATATCTTCATAATAATTTTGCATATCAGTTTAAAATATATTATTAAACATTCTAAAGAGTTTAAATTGTATCACTTCATACTAATTTTGCATATCAGTTTAAAATACATTGTTAAACATTTTAAATAGTTTAAATTGTATTTGTCTTACAGATATTATATAATGCTTGTTTGTTTAAATTTAAGCTACGCATTTGTGCTTTCTAAAATAGGGTGTTAGTTTCCAATTTCGGTTTATTAAGTTTAACTTGAAAACGACTAAATATTTTTTTTTTAAATTGCTATGGTAACATTTTTAATGTTCTTGCTTGTGATAGAAGGATTGTCAACGTATAAAATTTAATAGGGGTATTTTTAATATTGTTTTCTATTTGGGAGGCTTGGTATTTTGGCGATTTTGTATGGAGTATGGTAGGAATAGCTTAGCAATTTTGCACCTTCACTTTGGCTATTTCAAAATCTGAGACCTGGCAGCCCTGAGTTGGATGCAATTAAATAAGCAAAAGTAGTTGTTATCTTATGTGTTAGTTGCTCAGTTTATTAAAATTTGCAATGCAATTGATTCTAATGTGGTTCTAGCACAAGTAGTGTAAACAAACTATGTACATTCTCTGAAATTCTGAGAGTATTGTTTACGAAATTTCCAAAATTATTATTTTTTTTAATAAAAAAAATATTTTTTACAATTATTATTCTTAAAGTAACTTTTTAAAGATTTTGCAAAGTGTTTTAGACATTTATATAAATACTTGAACTTAAGTTTATTGTAACTGCTTAAAATAGTAAATTTTATAAATTCTTCTTTTATGAAACTTAATAAGCTATAAATGTAAAAAATAAATATAATGTTACATTTGCCAGAGTATATTGTGTACAATAAAAGTAAAATTCGACAATATTTTGGAATAGCTTGTTGAATATGTAAGTATTCTATCGTTGGTGCAATTAGGTCCGCCCTTAGGGCTCGATCACTGGGATCCGCCCTTTTATTGGGTCCGGCGCAAACAAAGAAACACTCAATTTCCTTTTTTTAAAAATCTAAAAAATCATTCTATGACATGAAATGCCTTTAAACTCATAAATTTATTTAAGCTTTAATTTTATACTTGTTTATTTTTAAAAATAGTTCTTCTTTGATAAAACTAAATTTTTTTTAAATAAAACGTATGATATTGTAAACTTTCTTTGACATTTTGGATTTATATTATTAAATCTTTTGTGAAGTTTGAGACTTGTCAATTTTGAGACGGGGTATTTTAAACGACCAGGAAGAAAAATGTACGAGTTTGTAATAAATTTTTACGTTCTGGACAATTGCAATTTTTTACATATGAAACCTAGGGTCTTTCTCCATTTCTATTTAAGCAACAAATCATCCCGTCTATTATAATAGTCAAAAGACTAATTCCATTCATACACAGATAAGAATTTTTAGCTTTTGTAATTTTCAATAGATGGCGACACTCAAACTAGCGTTTATTACTTGTTTAAAATAATTTGTGTTTATTAAATTAGGACGAATTTGTTTTGAGGTTTATATAGTTTTCAAATTTATTTAACAGGAGTGGAATTTTAAAGGAATTGAATTACTTGAAAATGTAAAATTTATATAAAGGACATCGGTTGAAAAAAAAAGAGTGTGTGATTTTTTTTTATTTGATGTAAGAAGCGTATTTACAATTATCGTTCCTTTTTAACGTAATTTTTCTATTATTTCCATGTACTACTATGTAAGTGAGATTTTTTTTTATTTTTTCAGAAAATAATTTGGAACCTTGACATATGTGTTTTATATTTAAATATGTTGAAATTATCGAAACATGCAGCGATATAAAATTTTAAATTTTTAAATGGATGTTTTAATGTAAAAATTAAATTTTGTAAAATTATTATTATATTAAGTATTATTAAAAATTAATGATTAATTGAGTGATAATGAGTTAATAATTAAATAAGTAATTTTTTTTAATTAATGAGAGTTATAATTATAAATGAAGGACTATTATGAGTTAATTACTAATGAAGTATACTGAATTAGTAATTAATTATTATATTTAATAAAAGTATTAATTAATTTGAAATTTTTAATTAATTTAACTATGCACAATAAGTGATAATAGTTCTGGATTGTTTTCGTTGATGTAATAAGTACTAAGATTATTTGCAAGCTCATAGAACGTATAATATCTAAGAAATTAGGTTCTAAAACTAATTTAAATTATAATTAAAAATAATTTTTGATAACTTTCTTAGAAAATTTGTTCCCCTTTTTGAAACGTAATCATGCCTATATGCAAAATGATGTGACATTAACTTTACTAATGACCTTAAAAACTGTGTAATAAATCTTTTCTTTAAAAAAATAAAGTTAATTTCATAAAACACAAATCCTATTTCACGGTATTAACTTAGAGAAAAAAAATCTATATATAATTGATATTACAAACCAAAAACAAAACGAACGTTCATCAAAAACAAAGAGGGTTACCAATTTCAAATTTGCATGTTTTAGGTATTTCAATTACCCAAAACCGAAAATCGTATTTAAAAATCTGTGACTTTTAAAAAAAAGAGTCGCATATGATCGTTACAAAAGTTAATTTTTAATTCCCAGGTCTTGTGATGTATGACTTCAGCTCGTTGGGTTGAGTACAGTAAACATTGGTTACTCTGTCTCAATGGGTTACTTTGTTTCATTAAGCACCCAATATTATCTGTTGCTTGCCTAACTTCACCGTGTAGCACTCATGGTTCAGTCATTCTTTTGTTTGGGACAAGTAATAAATATCCCAGGGACAAAGTCACCCGCGTTTATAGTATGGCTGTATATTTTTAATCTGAATTTTGTTCAAATTAATGACACTAGAAAGCTTCCAATACGAGGTTTTTAAATCATTTGCGTTATGGCTGTATCTCAAAATTCGTTCTACTTAGAAATTTGAAATTCAACTTAGTTCATACCCAACTTGTAGTTTAAAAAAAAATTAATATTTTTTATATCTAAATTACTTTGTTCGCTATAACTATTAAATTTATAACTTGGCTGATGTTTCAAGTCGGTTAAAAGTATCTAGTAAAAACTCTAAACAAAATACATAGCCATATTTATAGATAATATATTTCCATGATCCAAAATAGATAACCATAAAACAAAAACTTAACTTTGTAAAAAAGGTCGCAATAGGGGTCGCTAAAATTAATTTCAAATTTTCAAAGCTTATTATATGTTAACGTTTTTAGCTCATTAAGAAGAGTACCTTTATCCTTCTCTCAATGTGCATAAATGTATTCAACTATTTTAATTTTAGAAATGTAATCTTCAGCTTCGCTTTCGTTAATCTGAAGTACTAGTTGATTTGAACTATATTAAAACTTAATAATTTAGTTCAAATCAACTATTATGTTATTGTTTCAAATGCAATTTTTCATGAATAGGGTAAGGTCACCCTATTCATTAATTTGGGTCTTAAAACTCGATTTTTGACGTTCAAATTTCAATTTCTATCAGGAAAAAAAAATTGTAAATTATAATTGTTTTACAAAAACGTTTACTTATTTATTGGAAACATAATTGTATTTTTATAATTAATTCTGAGGTTTATCAATATTTTTAATGATTTTTTTCTAAGGTTCATAGATGTCGTAATTTGAATAAAAAGTGGGAATTATTGGATTTTCGTATAAAATGACATTACTAGTACAAACTTTTAGGTCAAATTAGTAACTTGAATAAAATAGAATAAATTGCAAGTCCATTCGCCATTTTGAAAAATCAACTATTTTATTATTTCCTTTTCTTCGAAATACAACAGCTGCCAATATTATTCTTGGTCTGTTTTGATTCAGGAACCTATGATGTATTTACATTATTTTTAATTTGTTCCTCGGACGATTTTTAACATTCATTTAAAACATTTTTTTTTCTTTGATGAATTAAGAAAATATTTTCATTTTTCTTTATGGAAATATGTTTTTTTTGTTGATTACCTATTTGAAAATTACGGCTATGTAAATTCAATATTTTAACCACGGGTATTAACATATAAACAGTGTTAACTATATTGCAGTTAACTCTTTTCATTTATAAGCTTCGAAGTTCAAATTATTTTAGAATAATTGCACTTTTGCAGACAAGGGCGGATCCAGAGATTATTGTTAGGGGGGGGGGGGGGGGTAATACAGAATATTGTTATTATGAACACAAAATTTGCCCCCCCCCCCTCCTCGCCATCCAAGCTACTTGGAAATTGAAAGTTTTTCCGTTGCAGGAAAAACTACACTGAAATTTAACATTTTTAAAATTATTACTTTTTCATTCAATTTTCATTTAAATTAAAAAAATATTAAATTATTTATTTCTATATAGAAATTAAAACATGCACACTTTGTGTAACTCTGTTTACGGAATTTTGAGTATCACTGGGAATAAAAAACTTGTAACTCTTCTGTGAATTCAATATTCTGACCCAGGTTTATTGAGCATTTTTTTTAAATAAAATAATTTATCTTCATTATCAAAATTAATTTATTTGTATTCTAATGCACGATTGAAATTTCCTAATCATAAGGACATAGCTGTAAGGTGAGGGGTGTACTAAAATATCTTATAAGCTAAGGTATATTTACTCTTTTTTTTCTATTAAAAAATTACCTTAACATTCTAGAAAATAAAGAAATATTAAGACACTTCAGAATTGAAATAAAACCTTGCGGGAGGGGGGGGGGGGGAGTATTGGGAAGTTTTTAAGAGCGTTAAGCAATACATATATAGCACGATTCGCAAAAAAAAATTCTTAGTTTGAAATGTTTCATTGCTTAAGGTGACTTTTAAAATATAATCTTAGATGCTAGGGGGGGGGGTAATTTCCCCTTTACCCCCCACCTGGATACGCGCTTGTTTGCAGAATATCGTTACATTTTTACAAATTTCCAATCGGAAACATTAATATTTCAGAAACACACGCCCCCCACTTTTCAAAATATTGGAAAAAAAGCTAAATAAATTAAAAAAATTATTTAATTTATTTTAGTAGAATGTATTAAAAATGTATTATTTTATACAAAACCCATGAACATTGGTAAATAAATCGACTTTTCTAGTTTTTATATAGAAGTTTTCATGAAACAAATTATCGTGTTTTTTTTAATCATCAAATAAATCGTATGTTGGAACCAGAAATGTAACCAGCCCAAAATTGTAATGTTTTGCTGAAATGTACTTTATTAGCTTAAGTATATTTTTAAGAAAAGAACGAAATCAAAACATAAGTTTAACAATGTGAAATTTAATATTTAAATTTAAAAAATTACCCATGACCCAAATTACCCCACCTCAATCCTGTAGTATTAGAATTAGTAAAAACTACGTGCAATTTTTTTGAGATTATAAAAAATTAAATTTCTTAATAAACATGCATTTCTTTTTCTAATGTCGCATAAAGATTAACATTTTATGTAAAACTAAAAAACAGTACTCTTACGAAACACAAAAGATTAATGTAAGCTCTAGCAGCTGAAGATTACAGCTCTAAAATTAAAATAGCTGAACACATTTATGAACGTTAAGAGAAGGATAACACAAACTATTGTGATGTTATAATGTTGTTTATTAATATTAAATATCCAAATTGTGGTACCCCACTCATAATGAACATGATTGCATTATCCTTCGCGAGGGGGTGGGGCAGAAATTGCCCAAAGAGGGAGATTTTCCCCGACAGGGGGTGGGTGAATTTCGAATGCTCGATGCCGAAAGTGGAAGAGGGGAAAGGGGGGGGGGGGGGAGTGGAAGTGGATTTGTTAAAAAACAAAGATTAATTTATGCAACTCTCTAACAGAGCAATATTTCAAATAACAAAAAACATGTTTCGACTCGGAAGCAATCGAATGTAAAAATTTTAGGGGACTTATATAGGTCGAAATATAAATAAGTTATTTTTCTTATAGTTAGCTTGCTTCTAAATTCCTATCAACTTGAATTAAATTTTCATGCACCGACAAATGCAAATTTTAGGTAGGCTTTGAATCATATCAACATGAGTTTTTTTTTTATATTTTTAAATTCTGAGCTGGAATTAGAAAGTGTGAATGTTGTGCATAAAAAAATATTTTAAAAAAAATTCTGATTTGTTATACAAAACCCAACATTTAGCGTAAAGATACTGAAAAAGTTGTAATAATAATTTTAAAAAAAATCGTTAAAGCAAAAGGGGAGGGGGTAGCCTTGATCGACATTGGGCCACAGTTCCCCTAGAGGTCCCTGCTAGCGCCACAATTGGCTTCGTGTTATAATTATGTTAAATGTTAAATATGACTACATAAAATACAAACGATATTTTTATATAAAACTTCAACAAATTCATTTTGAGATCAAACGTGTAATTTATTTCAAGAAAATCAAATAGTTTTCGAGTTTAAAATAAAATAATATAAAAGAATAAATATTATTTTATATAATTTGTTACCATAACCATTACAAAGGAAATACAGTTTTAGTTTTATAAACTAAATATGTGTATAATTTATCGGATGCACGTCCATCGAATACAAAATATAATCTTAAATAAAATTAAGATTATGTGTTAAAATAAGCCATTTTCACACTTTCTTAAGCATATTTTGCTTAATTTTTTTTGTCATAATCTAATACAAAATTGAATATAAACACGTTGTCGCTCAATGGAATAATTGCATCAAAAACCTGACCAAAAGTCGATTTTAAAAATCTCTGAATGTACCCTTAAAACTTTTACTTTACATGAGTTTAATAAAGGAGAATTTTGTGCTGTATACAGTTTTGAACCCAGGATGCCTATAAATTTATCAAAAGCTAAATATTTTTCAGAGAACAATTTTCATTTATTGGTGACCCATTGCAAATTATAAGTTTAGCGAAATTTTTTTTACACTTTTGATTTTCATTGTGAAATTTTATAATATGGATTGTATTTTTACAGATATGCATTACTACTCTATTTGATAATTTATATGTTGAATTTCATTAATTTCAACGTTTTATTTTATTTTGTAATTACCCTTAAAATCCCAGTAATTTTTCGTAAAGTTTAACATTAATGAGAAATTTTTATGTAAATTTTTTAACATAAACTCTAGAAATTCATTTTGTTATGACTTTAATATTTTTAAAATGAATTACAATTGAAATTATAAATATGAAATATACTTATGCCATCATTTAAAAGCATAAATAAAAATATATTATCACAATTTTGTCTTGAAATTTATAAATGATACTTTTGAAGGTTGGCAGGTATTTAGATTTTTATGATAAACAAAAATCTAGAATATAAAGCTTGTATTTAAAGAAAGCTGATAATTTTTAATTATAACTATCTGTATGGCCTAACTATATGTAACTATCGAAATTCGTAAAGCGAGTGCCCCCCCCCCCCTCTTCCCCCCCCCCTCCCCCGGCGGAAATCGAACGCGCTATACTGACTAAGCTACAAAGGCACATTCTAGGTCTTTCAAATATTATTTTTAAGTTGTTTGAGCAATATTTCTAAAATAGTTTAAACCATTTAAAAACTAAATGAAAGTTTGCAAATCAAATCAAGTGCACATACTCAGGTGTACATCTTTAAGGTACACCTTGAAGAAGAACTAGGAGTTTGGCGACCTATAGACATGCACGTTCTTTTATTATTATAATAGAACTTACACATCAAGGGAATTCTATTTACCAATTACTCCCTCATTGGTACAGAGGAAGCAAAGGCGGACAGAAAGTTAACAAATGTCATTCATATAAAATTTTTACCGACTATCCTATGAAATTTTTAAGATATATCAAAGTAACGATAATATTATAAAAAGGTTTATGCAGATGAACTTTAAAAGATAAAAATAATTCAGTGTTTAAAGTCCGATTCGATTTTGGTTTTTAAAGTACTGTTTGCATAACAATGTAGTAATTACATATTTTCTTCAGGAATATCCTGATTGAAATAGTTTTCTTTAAAGATGATATAAGCTAAAGTTGTTTATTAAAAAAAATAAAATGCCATAAAAGTTTAACGACAATCTGGACTTTGCTTGTAAAAATTGGAAATTATAGAAACATCAATACCAGGTAAAAGTGTTTTTAATAATCCGAATTTTGCTGTCGTAATTAGGGTTATAATTATATAATTGATTCTTCAAATTCTAATAACTTCATAAACATTACCAAAGGGTGTATAAAGTTTATAAAATAAGACTAAGCTATAGATATACAACAAACTTCAAAATATTACTTCGTGGCATGTAATGTCTTCGAAACAGCACACATTTTTTATGAAAGATTCTATTGTTACTGAAAATGTTTTAATGACAATTGGGCAGTTATCAGAAAAGGTTAAAGAGAAGCCAGCAATAAACATATTGTACTATATCATTTATCTATCTGGCGTAGCTGAACGACTTAAGTCAGTGGCGACGATTGGGTGCTGAAAGTGGGGGGGGGGGGGGCAAGGTAAAGGGGAAACAAGAAGTCCCCCAAATGAAGGGAGAGGGTGGGGGGGGGGGACTAAAAATATTTGCTATTATATTGCTATAAAAAAGCTATGGTATATGGTATTGCACACTTGTATTTATTCACTATTTTGTGTTATTTAAAGTATACCAACTTAAAATACACCGTAAAATTTTTTTTTAAAAAGAAGTTTTCATACCATATAGCTGATTTGAGACAAGTTAAAAGCTTTCTTTTTCGTTATTCTGACTTAAAAAGGCAAAACAAAGCACGGTAAGTTTCAGAAATACTATATAAAAGGGCCACAAAAACTAAAGTCCAATTTTCAGGAGTATAAAAAGTATGAACTATTCAAAACACCTTTATATCACTTGGCTATTTTAGCTATAGTCGAAGACAATTTAACTAGACCCTAAAGCGAAGGCTACGATGTGTAAAAAGACTGAGCTATGGCCCTGATTGAATAAAAAAAAATCAACGGCTGATTTAAAAACAAATAAATATCTATCGGAGTAGTCATAAGTCATATACAGTTTGCTCTGTAGACTTCCAAAATAACTGTACAAACGAGAGTCATAAGTCATATTAGGCGCCGTTTTCGTCTTTTTTCCCTACTGCTGCTTATATGTAAAACTAAGAAAACTTGGGAATGAGTCATTCTGCTGAGAGCCAGAGGACCGATTTGGGTATTTTGTAGATTTAATACGTTGTTACAATAAACTATTTTCTTGATGTTTTCGAAATCAAAGCATTGATAATTAAAAAAAAGCTATTAAATCTTTTATGGCATCGTCTTTGAGAATATTCGCTGATAAGTAAAGTAAAGAAATATACTTTTGTAGATTGTGTTTTAAAAATGTTAAAATCGGAGATTTTCTGAGTAAAATAAACTATTTCAAAACCAAACTATTTAATAAGTAATCATAAGTAAAATTATTATAAACAATTTCTTTCAGAAAAACAATAGAAATTATATGGTCAAAATAGTTAATCGCTTTGATTAGACTTTGCAAATGTATGTTTTGTTTTGATTTAATTTAACAATTACTGGTACTTTAGAAGCAAAATTTATTAAAATATACTACTTGATTTAGTATTCGAACTCGCAATTTGGAGGTCTTTAAAGCGCCAAGTTCCTTAACGGGAGGTTGCAAGCCCGTTCTCCCATCGTCCAAACGTTTGACGTTTGGAGGCGACTAGTGCACATTAAAACATTAAATCTGTCAATGAGAGGGATTTGAACCTCCTGAAACCTCCCCCCCTTCCCCTTATTTACGTTCCTATGGTAGTGTGAGGAAGTTGGGGTTCAAAATTTTGTCTTTGTTAGGCAATGCAGTAAAACAATTGACTTGTAATTTAGTTTTAAAAAGTCAAATATAAAAAAGTTGCGGGGGCAACATACAAAAAAGTGCGGGAGCAACATCCGAAAAAAGTGCGGGGGCAACCGCCCCCCCTTGCCACCCCGAATCGCCGCCACTGACTTAAGTCGTCCATTCGTTTCCAGTTTTCCTAGCAATGCACATAGATTTTAAATTCATAATTTTTTTTATTTAAATCATTAATTTTTTTAAATCTAAAGTGATGGAGTGTTTCTTGAAAGCATATTTTATTCTATTCATATTTTATTCCATTAATATCTATTCATATTTTAAAATAATATTTTTTTTTAAATATATATATAATATACATGAATTGGAAATATACAGTAAAACTATTTTGCCGAGATAACACCTTTACAATTTTGGCCTTTTTATAACCGCTCAGAGGGTCATATTTTACAATGTAATTTTCGAGGAGGGATTCATATTCGGAGGTAGCGGAAGCGGACAGTCTGTCCGGTACCTCTATGTCAATTGTGCTATTCGTCATGTGTAGAAATGAACACTATATCATGATATTTCTATCCTGATTTCTCATGTAAATGATTCTAAGACGCATCACGTGAAAATCCGATTTTCTAATTTTTTTTTAAAAACATTGTTTTCTTGTCAACGCGGGGCCCCACATATAGCACGGGAGACCCTGTGCAGCGGCACCTGTGTGCAACACCTATAAAGGCGACCCTGCTCATATAAATGCATTTATTGAAAACGGAGATGCACCCAGGAATAGATTATTGTAGTTTTTAAAAGTTGCTGGTCTGGTACATGCTGAATAATAATATAAAAAAGAAAATTTAAAGAAAAATGGAGAGATAATTTTTTTTTCTACATAATGTAAATAAGAACTTCGGAATTCTTGGAGGGGGGGGGGGGGGGGGTCGGACCCAATACAAGTTTACCCCCCCCCCCCCCACTTCTTGGCTACTACCTGGGACAGACTGATTTTGAGTAAAAATTATTTCATAAGTATAAAATAATAATTACGACAAATAATAATAAAAAAAAATCACAGAGAAACTCAGAATATTTTATAGAGATATTTATTCGTTACATTTCCATAACAAGCAATTGTGAATAATATTGGAGCTGTAAATTAAAAGGCTTCAATAAAATAATTTATAGAACAAATGTCTGTCAGAATTTATAAATTAAAAACTTACTACAAAATTCCTATAATGACTATCAATCCACGTCATGGCTTTTTAGTCATAAAAAATAGCTTATACACTTACTTTTTCCCTGTTTCTCAACACCGTTATTGCATGCATATGCATATAGAATTTTACGAGAAAATACGTATACTAAAATGTAATCTAATTAAACTATTTATCAATTGGAATGAAATTAAGAAATATTTAAATATTACTTAATTGTACCTATGAGGAAAAGCATGACATTTGGAGAACCTCAATCTAAAGTGTTTATGTATTTTTCCCTAAAATTCGGTTTTAAAAATAATTTTTAAAAATTCAATTTATAGGTCAAAATATCTTTTAATCTAAGACTAAAGTAAAATAGTTCTTGTATATTTGCACAACTTCCAATGTGTGACTTTACATTTAAAATGAGCTGAACAAAAAGAGCTGAGGACTCAAATTCCAATTTATTTCTGATGATCATCTCTTCTTGTGTTAAAAATAACAAAGAGTTCAAAGCCTTTGAACAACAAAAAATAGAAACAAATTAATATCCATAAGCAAAAAATCAGTATTCAGCGGAAATGCCAGTCTGAATTTACAGAAAAGAAAAAACTTTCCCTGAGATTATAATATAGTTAGATGATAGATGTTATTTAAATGCGCTTGCAGAACATTTAAAAATGCAAACTCTTTTTTTTTGTTGAAAATATTTTTGCCATAGAGCATAGACATACCAATTGGGATGAAAGACAAATCAACTAAAACATTGATATGTTAATGAATCCATAACTATCCCGGTCAAACACATATGTTTGACAAGCCTGAATTTAAAGCTTTGATAGTTTTGAATAATTAATTTTCCGATTTGTAATTATTTTTTGTTCGGTTCAATTTGGCGCCCCTTTCAATCCGGCGCCCCAAGCGACCGCCCCTCCGAAACGGGCCGAGCAACAGCCTCGAATGGCTCATTCGAAAGCGCGCGTTGTTTAATTATCTCTCACCTCGAGACGTCCTTCGTTTGCTTTTCCGAAAAAGCCGATCTTTTGATCTCTCGGTTGGATTCGTGTCCCATTTTTCGGGGCTGCGGGTCGTCACTAAGGAGACAATTTGGAAGAGGCGAGTTCTTTCCAAGTCTCATTACACGCATGTGTGTGTGTGTGTGTGTATGTGGCGAGTGAGCGTTCTGCCATGTGTTATGTAAAACACATTAGGTTGGCCATTTTTGCTCATTGCGGTGTCTCTCTGGCGATAAGGATTTAAGTGGGGCCTGCAGGCCATAACAAGCGTTGGCCATTAAAGGGGGAGATAAACCTTTCCATCGCTCAGCCATCATTACGGCCGCCGCGACACAATTTCCCTATTCACCTCCAAGGAAAAAGTGTTCGGTGACGAATTCCTCCGGATAAAGAAAGTCGTCCGCTATCAATCCAGGCTTATCGGGTTTTGGCGCACGCAGTCATTATTGGGAGATTACTGCGGCGGCAAAGATTTGAATTTTAATGCGAGGGAGGGAAGGATAGCGTCGGCCGTTCGAGGCAGGCGGGCGGGCGCTTATCAGCAGTTGCGGAATGTGACAATGGGAAGCGGCAATGATTCAAGCTGGAGAACTGTTTTGCCCGCGAGGTATTCTTCATTACGTGAACCTTTCAACTAATGGCGTAGTTTTCTTTCTCCTATCGGGGGAACCCTTTTATGGCCGGTTTAAAATGAAGCCCTGCCTGCTATCGCGACCGAGCAGTCGGACTCGTTAAAACGGGATAGTTTAAAATTAATGGCTTAGCGCGTCCTTTTAAATTCATCCATAAGTCTTATTTATCATGGAGACAGCGTAACGGCTGGGGGACAACCCAATGACAGTCGGAGATAGGTGTAGGCAATTCTACTTATGTACTCCGTCTCAGCACGGGATTTTACATACTATTTAAGTGTCTATGCCTCAGGCCCCTTCTCACTCCAACCTGTCCTCCGTACCTGCAATAAACGCACTCTTCTGCCGATTGCACTCGCACTCCTCCCGTCATTCTTTTTATTTGCTCGCTTCCTATCTCGCTCCTCCCCATAACCTCGAGGCATCAAAAACTTTCCTTCCCAGATTGGGGAGGGAGGGGGCTTTATTTTACGCGCCATTTAATGAGATTTCGCATCTCAACGGCAGAGGTCGCTTCTCGACCATTTTTTGGGCCGCAATTTGTCTCGGGGGGAAGAGGACAAAGTGCGATTCCTTAACACCGAGGAAAGCGGTTTTTTAACCAACCTTGAGGGAAGTTCAAGAAGAGACGTGAATGCTAATCACTGTTAAATAACAAAGGAATGGATTCTTTTTATGTCAACTCAGAGTTTACTCGTCATCTTTTTATAAATCATTACGGTGAAAGGAACGAAACTGAGCAATTCTCAAAATCTATATTTTGTTCTTTTTATAACCTATGTACATTGGTAGGTGTACAAAGAGGCCAACTTTGTCAATTTAACTAGATCAAAGTCTAAGATCGATTTAACTTGATCAACCTACAAAATCAATAAAACATATTAATACAACCTACAAAATCAATAAAACATATTAATAGTTATTTACATAACGTCATTCGAAAGGTTAAACACATAATTTGCAACACATTAACTCTTAAATTAAAATTTGAATAGTCTGTTAGTTTATTTAAATCACTTGTAGTTAATAATTAAAGAACGAACAATAAATATGTGTGATTTTAGGTACTAAAATTAATTTATTGTATTATATTGTTTTAGATCATAGGTGAAATATGCTTTATTCCTTTTAGTGTAGATGCAGATTAAGTATTCATATTATTATTGATTATAATTACTTATTAAATTTTTAACTTTCTATATTTTGAAATCTAGAGTTTACATGGTTCTGAATGGTAACAACTAGGACACACAACAGTTTAAATGTTTAAATAGGTGGTTTTGTCCTTTCCCCCCCCCCCCTAATTATTCCTGTTTTTTCCATTAATCCTTTTCCAAATGGTTTATTTTCTTCCCACTCCACCTTTTTTTTTTTTTTTAATTTTGTTTTTAATTATCATGTACATAAACAAAGTTTTTCTCTATTTGCATTAAATTTTTTATAACCTTCTACAAAAATGCACAGTTAAAATTGTCTTAAATTTTAATATAATGAAATAAAAATTAAAAAATAAAAATTTAAAAAAAATATTCAATTAAATTAACAATTAATTATCTTAAAATCATTATTTTTAAATAATTCTTCTCCCCACCTTTTTAAAAATAAACAAAGTTATTCAAACTTTAAAAACATTTAAAAAAAAATTATCTTGTAAATAAACTTTAAATAGGTTAATTCTTGTAAATATTATACATAATATGCAATCAAAATGTAAATATATTTATTTCTTGTAAAGATTATACATAATATGTTATTAAAATGTATATTAAATTTATTGATCTTACATTCATAAATACATACCTTAAAATCAATAGAAAGAGAATATCCTACCATTAATTGATAAATTTCAAGCTTAAAGTCACGTAAATATTCAATATACTTTAGTTAATAATATATATATATATATATATATATATATATATATATATATATATATATATATATATATATATATATATATATATATATATATATATATATATATATATATATATATATATATATATATATATATATATATATATATATATATATATATATATATATATATATATATATATATATATATATATATATATATATATATATATATATATATACTTTCCAGTTAGTTAGCTTGCTTAGGATGTTGGACTAAATGATTTTATTTATTCTAACGTCTAATTTTGAATTGTCACTATTTCAACCTAAGCACTACCGTGCTTCCTACGAAATTTATGATTAAGTAGAATTTTGCATTGTTGGGTAGACATGTGGTCGAAGCAATTCGTAAATAACGAATCGATACATTGAAGCAACCCCCTCATTTGGATATCGGAAAATAAAACATCCACTATTAGCAACCGCGGGCCATTCTTTCATTTTTACAGATATCTAGTCAAATGATTCTTGAGCTTATTTGACGTGAAAAGAAATTTGCATGTCTCTCCGCAACTGGCAGTATAAAAGAAACGCATTTTTTCCCCTTTTGATAGTACACTTACTTCAGCTTCGTAAAATACGGATATCATTCCAATCATTTTCAAAACCGCAACTGCGATAGAGATGTCATACATATGTATAACCTTTTTGATATCTTCCTTTGTCTGTTGCATGTGGCAACAATTGGAGCATAATTGCGAAATTTAGGGGACTACCCGGAAGAAAATCTATCGAATATTTAAATCACTTTTTCGTTTTTAGTTTTACACTACTACAAGCAACTAAAACGTGGCAATTTTCCCACTTAAAAAATAGTGCATTGAAGCAGAGTAATTGTTATTTTTATTGAAAATAATTCTTTGTTTCTAGACAGGGGTGGACTGGCACTCAAAACGACCCGGGAAATTTTTAAAATTCGTCCATTATAAAAATTTTAAACATATTTCTTAATAAAATAATACGCCTATAATTTAAAAACAAAAAATATCAATTATTTAATTAATTATAAAACATAAATGTTTTTTTAATTTCCTAATATTTTTTAATTTCTTAATATATTTTAATTATTAATATTTTTTAATTTATTAACATTATTTTAGTTTATTTATATATTTTTAATATATTAATATTTTTTAATAATTAATATTTTAAAATTTGATTAATATATTTTAATAATTAATATTTTAAAATTTTATTAATATTTTTTAATAAGTAATATTTTAAAATTTCATTAATATTTTTTAATAAGTAATATTTTAAAATTTTATTAATATTTTTCAATTTATTAATATTTTTTTAGTTAATTAGAATTTTTTTAATTTATTATTTTTTCAATAGATAATATTTTTAATTGTTATATTTGAATCTTAATAAAATAACATTATAAATAACACTTTTAAAACACTTATTTTGATTATGTTGAATAATAAGTTGAATTTTATCAGTTATGTTGAATTTGATGAGTTCAATGAATTAAATATTATGAACAAAATACTTAAAAATCACATTAATACATAATACATATAATTGAATGAAATTAACACATTTGCATTTCTTTATAAATCTGACTGATACGTTTGGATGCCAGGTAGCAGGTTTCTTCAACTGATTTTATAATATCACTTGAACTTAAATCTGAGAGAATAGTTTTCCTATGCACATCAACATACAGCCTTCCAAGTTTGGGGAATGCTATTTAATATGTATCTTGAAAGAAAAATGTAATAAATCACAGAAAAAGTTTTTTCAAAGAAAATAGTGTATGAAAGTTGATTTGAATAGTGAATTGGAGAGTACTTTTCTTTAAAATATGATTTTCGGAAAATTTATTGCGAAAAGGTCGATTGTCCACTACAATAAATGAAAGCTATCGACATCACCGTAAATGAAAATCCTTCTTCTACTGAGAAACCTTGTTTGCTTAGTTCTTTTCAAGAATGAATTTCAAAAATGTTTTATTTTGTATTATTAAATAGGAATTTTTTTTGCTTATTAAAACAGTATTCATTTGGGCAATAAAAAATCAAAATATATTCTAAAATTTTTAGATATTAATCTGTCAAATAACCTTATAATAGGCACTATAATGTTTAGTTGTGAATTATAAAAGGAATTCGAAAATTTAAAAGTATTTTATAAATTTTTATCTGTAGATAAAGCGATGAAAATTTTTTCAATACTAATTGTTATCTTTAAAGTAATTGCAGGGAAAAGAGAATTTTCTTTAATAAAAATAACAGTTTTAGGCATTGACATTTTGAAATATATTATTTGTGTAAAAAATTTAATTACATAATTTTATACGAGAGCAAGAGCATTTACACAAAAAATACAATTCAATAATGCTTTTATTAACATAATTTAATTAATTTAACAATTAATACTATGTAAAATTAATAAAAATTTGCTGCATATTTAATGGCTCTATTGAGCAAAACAGTTTAGAGTTTAAGAAATAAATTTTTTTTTTCACAATATTTACATTAGTTCTATTGTGACATTTTATCCATTACATGAAATTTAGATATTACTCGAGCTTAAAATACTTTTCAATTTGTTTTTATACATAAACAGCTTAGTTTTTAGTTAAAAATAATATTTTAACACTCAAATGCTATGTAAAAAGACAAACTTAAAATTAAGACTATCAACATAATTCAGATAGAAAAATTTGTATGTGTTACATCTTTTGGCTTTAATGTAATTGGAATCTTTGAGCTGTATACATTTTTTTGTATGCTTAAAATATCAACTATTAAAACTTAGTAAAAATTTTAACACAAAAGCATTCTTCTAATTAGAGTAGCTACTAATTGCTTTATAAATTTAAAAAAATACACTTACTATTAAGAAAGGGAATTTGACTTTTACTTTGCTTTTATAATACAAAAAACTTAATTGCAAAAATGTAAAACTAAGTATGCAAAAAACACCTTCCACATACTTTTTTTTAAAAAAAGCGTCTTAAAATTAACGTCCTTAATCTATAATTATTACTTCGATATGGCCATTTGTAACATTATCAACCGATTCTAAGTATACTATTGGGAGGTCCGTTGTCTCCAACAAGCATAAAAGGTTAGGGATGGTGGGGGTTGGGCTAAAGAGGCAGGGGGGGGGGGGGACAAAATTCGCCGCCTGCAGTTCCTGTATGTAGAAATAAACGGGGTAGAAAGTGTACACACAATTCTTGGAAAATAAAGAAATCGAGTAGGGAGCTACGTAGCCAAGGGAAGTTCGCTGAGCTTAGTTATTTTAAAAACATTTTTTTAAATCTAATTTGAATCTTTGAACAGCAAACGGGTTTTCAATTAATTTTTTTTAAAAATATTTTTAAAATGAAGAGCAAATATTATAATTATAAAAAATTGTGTAGCAAAGAGATAATGCCCTTTAAAAGTAATTTATGAGTAAGCTAAAGTTCCCCTCCTTCCTACACCTTAATAACCTTCCTATACCATTTCTTGAAAATAATCAAGTTGTCAAAGTGTATTTTCGCTAAGAATAATTTTATAAAACGCCTATAACTTTAAATGTGAAAGGGACCGCCGTCTTACCCAGAAAAATCCATCACCCAAACGACACAATCCAAAAATAATTTTTTTTTCAATAGAATTTCCACTTCAAAAGCGGTTTTCTTTTATTATTGCCAATCTGTTTGTACAGACTGGCCGCTCCCTAAACACTAAAGGTTATTGAAAATCAGGTTGAACTGTATTTTGATTTAGTACGACATAGGTCTAATTACAAATGTAAAAATTACAAATATAGGTATAATTACAAGTGTAAAATTAACGTCCGTACTCTATATCTAATACTAATAATTTATTTTTCCAAAGAATGTACATCAAAATATTAAAACTTTCATTTGTATAGGTTCCACCACAAATCCATCCACCAGCCAAATACATACTCTCTAAAAAATTATAATAAATTTCGAAAAATTGTATTTTTTTTTTACTCAAAATAATTTCAATACAAAATTCAAAATTATTTGTAAGGAGTTGGAGGGTCTGCCCTGAAAAAACCTTATCCACTATTAACGCGAATAGGTATTTTCTTAACAACAGTATCTTTATAAAAAATATTAGAGGAAAAAATTTTTCTTGGTAACTCTTGACTCTGGCTTTTAATTTAAATATAAATATTGAAAGTGATCCATCTCAGTTTGAATTTTTTTTCTTCAAATTTTAAGAAAGTGTGAAATGATCCACTGAAAAAAGTCGCCATCTCTCCAAGAAATAACAAATATTTTCCTTTTGTAATAAGCCCATATGCATAATTTTTATTCATTGCAAAGGAGTCGGCCAGCCTGTCCCGAAACGGACACATGTCCTAATATTAGAGAAAATATAAGTAGTGTAAAAACACCGGTATGGGGCCGAGGTGCTGTGTGGAGTACGGTGGAGTAATGAGGAATACGAGGAATAATTGAGGATTTTGGCGGTGCTCTGTGGATTTTTGGCGGTGCTCTGTGGATTTTTGGCGGTGCTCTGTGGAGTTTGGTGGTGCTGTGTGGATTTTGGTGGATTTTTGGCGGTGCTCTGTGGATTTTGGCGGTGCTCTGTGGATTTTGGTGGATTTCTGTGGATTTTGGTGGATTTCTGTGGATTTTGGTGGATTTCGGTGGATTTGTGAGGATCTGAGTGGTGCTGCTGTGGATTTTGGTGGATTTCTGTGGATTTTGGTGGATTTCTGTGGATTTTGGTGGTGCTCTGTGGATTTTGGTGGTGCTCTGTGGATTTTGGTGGTGCTCTGTGGATTTTGGTGGATTTCTGTGGATTTTGGTGGATTTCTGTGGATTTCTGTGGATTTTGGTGGATTTCGGTGGATTTGTGAGGATCTGAGTGGTGCTGCTGTGGATTTTGGTGGATTTCTGTGGATTTTGGTGGATTTCTGTGGATTTTGGTGGTGCTCTGTGGATTTTGGTGGTGCTCTGTGGATTTTGGTGGTGCTCTGTGGATTTTGGTGGATCTTGGTATCAAGCCGTGGATCTGCGAGGATCTGTGAGAGGAGTAATGAGGAGTACGAGGAGTAATGAGAGTAATTGAGGATCTGACGGAGTACCGGGCTCTAAGCTGTGGTGCTGCGAGGATCTTGTTGGATCAGGGCGGATCTCGTCTGTCAAGCCGAGGGGGCGTGGCCTAATGGAGATGACCTCACGAAGAACCAATCAGGTATCAGTAAGTGACGTCACACGCAGGGGGCGTCGTCGGGGAACAGGTGTCGACGCAGAGTCGCCCATGGGCAAGTCGCCGATGGGCATGTCACACCGTGTCTCAACGTGTTTGTACAGGAATGGACCAATCAGAGTCTTGTTTGAAGATGACCTCATTAAGAACCAATCAGGTGTCAGTAAGTGATGTCTATGGAGTGTCATGTAACATGAAAGTTGCTTTTTTTTTGTTATTTTGCGTTTTTATTTGGGTATTGGTGGAAATTTGCGACGCACTGCATCTACGCATTTTTAATTATAAGCTGTGGGTTGTGACATATGTTAGGAATAGTTGGTTTTTGAAAATAATATTAGCTGTATATACAACTTCAATTTGGCGAAAGTAAATAAAATATGACAGAATTAGACTAATATTAGTTTTTAATATTTTATTTTAATATTTATTTATATTTTTTGATATTTCTTTATATTTTGATATTTATTTGTATTTAATTTTTTTTTTTTTTACATTTATTCTTTTTATTATTTATTTATATTTTTAATATTTATTTATATTTTTATTATTTATTTATATTTTTTATTATTTATTTATATTTTTATTATTTATTTATATTTTTATTATTTATTTATATTTTTATTATTTATTTATATTTTTATTATTTATTTATATTTTTATTATTTATTTATATTTTTATTATTTATTTATATTTTTATTATTTATTTATATTTCAACTTTTATATTTTATTATTCATTTATATTTTATTACTCATTTATAGTTCATATATATTTTAATATTTATTTATATTTTATATACGTATACATCTTTGCCAAAAAAAAATAACTCAGTGAGAGCAATTACGCCCCACTAGAGCTGCACAATGAACTTATGTTAAAGGGAAAGACACTAGTGTATATATTTTAACTATGGTTAGTACAAAAGAAAAGAATTTTGCAAGAATGGTTTTAGAAAAATATCTTTTATGTGACCAACTCCACCATACAATTTCGCCATATAACTCTATGAGGAATCATACTATGGGATTAAATAACATACCATTGCGTACAAGAAGGTGGACCAGATTAATTAGTAAAGCTTTTAGACATGTGTACCAAGGGTATAAAAAATGACAGTTTGGGGTTTTATGAAAATAATGCATATAAAAATATACGTTTAAATTACAATGTATTTCACGGACATTAGTCTCAATGGATGAAAAATAAGTAATTAATATGAAAGCTGATACTTTGAAAAAGAACTTTGGGGACCAAGAACCTTGTGTTACGGTTAATTAAACTTTTTTATAAAAGTAATGTGTTCTTTAAATGTTTTTCACATCATACGTAAAATTATTATTGTAAGAGGGAAAATATCATATCGTTATGACTAGAAGGAGGGATCTCACCTTGATCACAATTGGATACATTAGAATTACTTACTGTGTAGGAATATGATGTAAAAGTTACTCTATCGCACTGGTTGTGGTGCTGGGCTTGATAAGAGCATATTAGGGGTTGGTATGTAAGATAATGAATTTATTACTTGTTATAATACGTGTTAAAAAAGGGGATTTGTCTTAGATGTAGTTGTTTTAGGGGTGTTTTGTAGTTGGCTGTGTGATTGAACGCGCAGTGCAGCTACACAAAGGGAGTTATTTTAACAAGATAAAAAGGTAAAGTTACTTTTTTATCGTATCAATGGTAGGTTTTAAGGGTGATTGGAGTCTTTGCAGTTGATTGGTGGAACATTTTTTTATATGTTATTACAAATTAAAAAAATTTACAAGTACACATTTTTTTTCTTATGTCATAAAATTATACTATAATAAAACGCATGGGTATCCACCCATGAATAAACCCCAGAAATAAAGTAGCACTATACAAGGGGAATTATTAGGGCGGGTTGGTTAAATTTTCAAAGACTAAGGGGCAACAAGTTCCCATATGAGTACAGTTGAGGGTGATTGTATAGAATTTTGCGACATCAAGTATCCACAAGGGGACAATTTGAGAGGTGTATTCATAAAATTGGCGACATAAAGTACCCATAGGGAGACGTTTGTAGGCGTACACATAAAATTGGGGTGAAAGCGGGGTGTGTAGTTGTACATTAGACAAGAATAAATGTAAAATGAAAAAGTTTAAGTTTAAAATAAATTATAAAAAGAATAAATGTAAAAAAAAAAGTTAAAATACAATTTAAAAAGAAAAATGTAAAAAAAAAAGTTTAAAAAGAAAAATGTAAAAAATAAAAAAAAAGTTTAAGTGTGAATTAAAAACTAAAAGGTTAAGTAAGAAAAAAAAAATAACTAAAAGTGAAAAAAAAATTTTAAAAGTGAAAAAAAATATATATATATTTATATAAAAAATATTTGAAAAAAGTTTAAGTGTGAAATAAATTATAAAACTAATAAATGTAAAATAAAAAGTTTACGCGTGAAATAGATTATAAAAAGTATAAATGTAAAAAAATAAATAAAAAGTTTAAGTGAAAAATATAATGTAAAGATAAAAAAGTTAAAAAACAGTAACTGTAAAATAAAAAAAAAGTTTGTATAAAATGAACTTTTAAAAGAAAAATGAAAAAAAAGTAAAAACAATATATATAAAAAAAGTTTTAAGTGTAAAAATAAAATTAAAAAAAAAAAAATTAAAAAAAAAAAAAAAGACAAATGTAAAAAAGAAAAACGTAAAAAAAAATTTAAAATTTAAAAAAAAAAATTTACAAACGAAAAATATGAAAAAAAAAAGAAACGTTAAAAGAAAATTGCTAAATGTAAAAAAGAAATGTGTTAAATGTAAAAGATTAACCATCATAAGTTTTTTACCCGAATCGACCCAAAGCCATATGGTGTTTCGGAACGTACTAGCCCCATATAGGCACAGATGCCCGTGGTGAGTTCTGTGAATGGTCTACCCACTAATCAAACGACAAGTACCACAATTACATTAAATAATTAGCAACAAAAAAAGCAGGAAATACTACTATAGATATAAAAAATATTAACAAAGTATCGAAAATAGAACCAAAGGTAACTAATAAATCTGTATAGAATGAGTGTCTATAAATGTATAAGAGAAACCAATGTATATATTTCTACTAAAATGTTGACACATATACTAAATTTTTAACAAATTAAGTCAAATATTTGCGAAATAGAGAAAATAATACATACTTTTTAAAATTGTATCAAATAGTCTATGAATGGATAAAAAAAAAATATCATGACATGTATTAAAAAAAAAATTAAAATAATGGACTTACGTGTAACACATTAAGTTAAGAAATTTATACTTATCAAAGAAAGTAACGTAAGTCATATAAAAAAAAAAAAAAAAAAAAAAAAAAAAAAAAACCTGTAGTTAAGTACAATTGTTAATTGAATATGCTACAAAATATTGTCAAATTACACCATTTTTAGTGATAGGACAAGCAAACTTGTTAAAATGTCATATAATTATCAAAAATATTATACAAAGTACGAATTTAAAAAAAAAAAAAAAAATGCAAAAAGAAAAAAAAGTTTAAGTGTAAAATAAAATGTAAAAAAAATAAATGTAAAAAATAAAAAAAAAGTTTAATAAAAAAAAAGTTAAAAAATAATAAAAAAAAAATTTAAGTGTAAAATACAATTTAAAAAAAAATGTAAAAAGAAAAAAGTTTAATAAAAATTACATGTAAAAAGAAAAAAGTAAAAAAAAAAATAAAAAAAAAAAAGTTAAAAAAGAAAAAAAAAAGTTAAAAAAGAAATAAAAAGTTAAAAAAGAAAAAAAAGTTTAAAAAGAAAAAAAAAAGTTTAAAAAGAAAAAAAAAGTTTAAAAAGAAAAAAAAAATTAAAAAAGAAAAAAAAATTAAAAAAGAAAAAAAAATTAAAAAAGAAAGAAAAAAGAAAAAAAAATAAATAAAAAGTTTAAGTGAAAAATATAATGTAAAGATAAAAAAGTTAAAAAACAGTAACTGTAAAATTAAAAAAAAAAAACATAAAAAATTTAAAAAAAAAATGTAAGTGTAAAATTACATTTTAAAAGAAAATTTGAAAATAGAAAAAAAAGTAAAAAGAAAATTGCTAAAAGTAAAAAAAAAAATAAAGGTGTAAAATGTTAAATAAAAAGACCTTAAGTGTAAAAAAGAAATGTGTTAAGTGTAAAAGATTACTCATCATAAGCTTTTTACTCGTATCCACCCAAAGTTATATGGCGTTACGGAGCGTACTAGCCCCATATAGGCGCAGATTCCTTGGTGAGTTCTGTGAATGGTCTACCCACTAATCAAACGATAAGTACAATAATTATATTAAAATATTAGCAAAAAAAAAAAGCAGGAAATACTACTATAGATATAAAAAATATTAACAAAGTATCGAAAATAGAACCAAAGGTAACTAATAAATCTGTATAGAATGGGTGTCTATAAATGTATAAGAGAAACCAATGTTTATATCTCTACTAAAATGTTGACACATATACTAAATGTTTAATAAATTAACTCATATATTTGCGAAATAGAAAAAATGGTACATACTTTTTAAAATTGTATCAAATAGTCTATGAATGGATAAAAAAAAAATTGTATATATAATTTTTAATTGTATCTATAAATGGATAAAAAAAAAATCATGACATGTATTAAAATAATGGACTTACGCGTGACAGTTTAAGTTAAAAAATTTATATTTACCAAAGAAATTAACATAAGTTATTATAAAAAAAAACTGTAATTAAGTATAATTGTTAATTGAATATGCTACAAAATATTGCCAAGTTATTCCATGGTAGTGATTTAACAACCAAACACTTTGTCTTTAAAGATTACGATAACGCAGTTTTAGAAACTAACATAGGGGCAAATGTGTATAATTATCATAAAATACTTCACATTACTGTTAAAATGTCATATAATTATCAAATATATTATACAAAGTAAGAAAAATATTACTTAATATGTTAAAATATTACCAATAGTACATGCCCAACAGATCAAAATGACCTTCAGCACCCTACGACACATGAAAACTTACGGAGATTAACAGCAATCTTGCCTCAAAAAATAAAACCAATAGTGTGCTGCTAAGGATAAAATGTCAAGTACACACCCAGTGTAGGAGATGTATACAAATAATATTGTTGAATTATTAACAAAGTGATTTCATTAATACTAAAATAAGGTCTTTGTTACAATAATATATATATATATATGGAAATTAAGTTCTTATTAGTGAAATTTATGTAATATTTTTAGACTGCTTTGTTCAATTTATAATATGTAGGTAGAATTTTTACATAAAAAAAAACCTTTGTGTTTATCAAAAATATTTCACAAATTAAGAAGAAGAATACCTAAGGAAGGTCTTTGCACATGATTATAGTACAAAACCATGTGGATTTACATCAATTTTACCAGGAACAAGGGGGTCAGTATACGGCTATGAGTCAAATAGTCAATTTTTCACCACATTCAGGCATTTGTGTTATTAATGCCTGAATGTGGTTTTAAAATTGACTATTTGACTCATAGCCGTATGCTGACCCCCTTGTTCCTGGTAAAATTGATGTAAATCCACATGGTTTTGTACTATAATCATGTGCAAAGACCTTCCTTAGGTATTCTTCTTCTTAATTTGTGAAATATTTTTGATAAACACAAAGGGTTTTTTTTATGTAAAAATTCTACCTACATATTATAAATTGAACAAAGCAGTCTAAAAATATTACATAAATTTCACTAATAAGAACTTAATTTCCATATATATATATATATTATTGTAACAAAGACCTTATTTTAGTATTAATGAAATCACTTTGTTAATAATTCAACAATATTATTTGTATACATCTCCTACACTGGGTGTGTACTTGACATTTTATCCTTAGCAGCACACTATTGGTTTTATTTTTTGAGGCAAGATTGCTGTTAATCTCCGTAAGTTTTCATGTGTCGTAGGGTGCTGAAGGTCATTTTGATCTGTTGGGCATGTACTATTGGTAATATTTTAACATATTAAGTAATATTTTTCTTACTTTGTATAATATATTTGATAATTATATGACATTTTAACAGTAATGTGAAGTATTTTATGATAATTATACACATTTGCCCCTATGTTAGTTTCTAAAACTGCGTTATCGTAATCTTTAAAGACAAAGTGTTTGGTTGTTAAATCACTACCATGGAATAACTTGGCAATATTTTGTAGCATATTCAATTAACAATTATACTTAATTACAGTTTTTTTTTATAATAACTTATGTTAATTTCTTTGGTAAATATAAATTTTTTAACTTAAACTGTCACGCGTAAGTCCATTATTTTAATACATGTCATGATTTTTTTTTTATCCATTTATAGATACAATTAAAAATTATATATACAATTTTTTTTTTATCCATTCATAGACTATTTGATACAATTTTAAAAAGTATGTACCATTTTTTCTATTTCGCAAATATATGAGTTAATTTATTAAACATTTAGTATATGTGTCAACATTTTAGTAGAGATATAAACATTGGTTTCTCTTATACATTTATAGACACCCATTCTATACAGATTTATTAGTTACCTTTGGTTCTATTTTCGATACTTTGTTAATATTTTTTATATCTATAGTAGTATTTCCTGCTTTTTTTTTTTGCTAATATTTTAATATAATTATTGTACTTATCGTTTGATTAGTGGGTAGACCATTCACAGAACTCACCAAGGAATCTGCGCCTATATGGGGCTAGTACGCTCCGTAACGCCATATAACTTTGGGTGGATACGAGTAAAAAGCTTATGATGAGTAATCTTTTACACTTAACACATTTCTTTTTTACACTTAAGGTCTTTTTATTTAACATTTTACACCTTTATTTTTTTTTTTACTTTTAGCAATTTTCTTTTTACTTTTTTTTCTATTTTCAAATTTTCTTTTAAAATGTAATTTTACACTTACATTTTTTTTTTAAATTTTTTATGTTTTTTTTTTTTAATTTTACAGTTACTGTTTTTTAACTTTTTTATCTTTACATTATATTTTTCACTTAAACTTTTTATTTATTTTTTTTTCTTTTTTCTTTCTTTTTTAATTTTTTTTTCTTTTTTAATTTTTTTTTCTTTTTTAATTTTTTTTTTCTTTTTAAACTTTTTTTTTCTTTTTAAACTTTTTTTTTTCTTTTTAAACTTTTTTTTCTTTTTTAACTTTTTATTTCTTTTTTAACTTTTTTTTTTCTTTTTTAACTTTTTTTTTTTTATTTTTTTTTTTACTTTTTTCTTTTTACATGTAATTTTTATTAAACTTTTTTCTTTTTACATTTTTTTTTAAATTGTATTTTACACTTAAATTTTTTTTTTATTATTTTTTAACTTTTTTTTTATTAAACTTTTTTTTTATTTTTTACATTTATTTTTTTTACATTTTATTTTACACTTAAACTTTTTTTTCTTTTTGCATTTTTTTTTTTTTTTTTAAATTCGTACTTTGTATAATATTTTTGATAATTATATGACATTTTAACAAGTTTGCTTGTCCTATCACTAAAAATGGTGTAATTTGACAATATTTTGTAGCATATTCAATTAACAATTGTACTTAACTACAGGTTTTTTTTTTTTTTTTTTTTTTTTTTTTTTTTTATATGACTTACGTTACTTTCTTTGATAAGTATAAATTTCTTAACTTAATGTGTTACACGTAAGTCCATTATTTTAATTTTTTTTTTAATACATGTCATGATATTTTTTTTTTATCCATTCATAGACTATTTGATACAATTTTAAAAAGTATGTATTATTTTCTCTATTTCGCAAATATTTGACTTAATTTGTTAAAAATTTAGTATATGTGTCAACATTTTAGTAGAAATATATACATTGGTTTCTCTTATACATTTATAGACACTCATTCTATACAGATTTATTAGTTACCTTTGGTTCTATTTTCGATACTTTGTTAATATTTTTTATATCTATAGTAGTATTTCCTGCTTTTTTTGTTGCTAATTATTTAATGTAATTGTGGTACTTGTCGTTTGATTAGTGGGTAGACCATTCACAGAACTCACCACGGGCATCTGTGCCTATATGGGGCTAGTACGTTCCGAAACACCATATGGCTTTGGGTCGATTCGGGTAAAAAACTTATGATGGTTAATCTTTTACATTTAACACATTTCTTTTTTACATTTAGCAATTTTCTTTTAACGTTTCTTTTTTTTTTCATATTTTTCGTTTGTAAATTTTTTTTTTTAAATTTTAAATTTTTTTTTACGTTTTTCTTTTTTACATTTGTCTTTTTTTTTTTTTTAATTTTTTTTTTTTTAATTTTATTTTTACACTTAAAACTTTTTTTATATATATTGTTTTTACTTTTTTTTCATTTTTCTTTTAAAAGTTCATTTTATACAAACTTTTTTTTTATTTTACAGTTACTGTTTTTTAACTTTTTTATCTTTACATTATATTTTTCACTTAAACTTTTTATTTATTTTTTTACATTTATACTTTTTATAATCTATTTCACGCGTAAACTTTTTATTTTACATTTATTAGTTTTATAATTTATTTCACACTTAAACTTTTTTCAAATATTTTTTATATAAATATATATATATTTTTTTTCACTTTTAAAATTTTTTTTTCACTTTTAGTTATTTTTTTTTTCTTACTTAACCTTTTAGTTTTTAATTCACACTTAAACTTTTTTTTTATTTTTTACATTTTTCTTTTTAAACTTTTTTTTTTACATTTTTCTTTTTAAATTGTATTTTAACTTTTTTTTTTACATTTATTCTTTTTATAATTTATTTTAAACTTAAACTTTTTCATTTTACATTTATTCTTGTCTAATGTACAACTACACACCCCGCTTTCACCCCAATTTTATGTGTACGCCTACAAACGTCTCCCTATGGGTACTTTATGTCGCCAATTTTATGAATACACCTCTCAAATTGTCCCCTTGTGGATACTTGATGTCGCAAAATTCTATACAATCACCCTCAACTGTACTCATATGGGAACTTGTTGCCCCTTAGTCTTTGAAAATTTAACCAACCCGCCCTAATAATTCCCCTTGTATAGTGCTACTTTATTTCTGGGGTTTATTCATGGGTGGATACCCATGCGTTTTATTATAGTATAATTTTATGACATAAGAAAAAAAATGTGTACTTGTAAATTTTTTTAATTTGTAATAACATATAAAAAAATGTTCCACCAATCAACTGCAAAGACTCCAATCACCCTTAAAACCTACCATTGATACGATAAAAAAGTAACTTTACCTTTTTATCTTGTTAAAATAACTCCCTTTGTGTAGCTGCACTGCGCGTTCAATCACACAGCCAACTACAAAACACCCCTAAAACAACTACATCTAAGACAAATCCCCTTTTTTAACACGTATTATAACAAGTAATAAATTCATTATCTTACATACCAACCCCTAATATGCTCTTATCAAGCCCAGCACCACAACCAGTGCGATAGAGTAACTTTTACATCATATTCCTACACAGTAAGTAATTCTAATGTATCCAATTGTGATCAAGGTGAGATCCCTCCTTCTAGTCATAACGATATGATATTTTCCCTCTTACAATAATAATTTTACGTATGATGTGAAAAACATTTAAAGAACACATTACTTTTATAAAAAAGTTTAATTAACCGTAACACAAGGTTCTTGGTCCCCAAAGTTCTTTTTCAAAGTATCAGCTTTCATATTAATTACTTATTTTTCATCCATTGAGACTAATGTCCGTGAAATACATTGTAATTTAAACGTATATTTTTATATGCATTATTTTCATAAAACCCCAAACTGTCATTTTTTATACCCTTGGTACACATGTCTAAAAGCTTTACTAATTAATCTGGTCCACCTTCTTGTACGCAATGGTATGTTATTTAATCCCATAGTATGATTCCTCATAGAGTTATATGGCGAAATTGTATGGTGGAGTTGGTCACATAAAAGATATTTTTCTAAAACCATTCTTGCAAAATTCTTTTCTTTTGTACTAACCATAGTTAAAATATATACACTAGTGTCTTTCCCTTTAACATAAGTTCATTGTGCAGCTCTAGTGGGGCGTAATTGCTCTCACTGAGTTATTTTTTTTTGGCAAAGATGTATACGTATATAAAATATAAATAAATATTAAAATATATATGAACTATAAATGAGTAATAAAATATAAATGAATAATAAAATATAAAAGTTGAAATATAAATAAATAATAAAAATATAAATAAATAATAAAAATATAAATAAATAATAAAAATATAAATAAATAATAAAAATATAAATAAATAATAAAAATATAAATAAATAATAAAAATATAAATAAATAATAAAAATATAAATAAATAATAAAAAATATAAATAAATAATAAAAATATAAATAAATATTAAAAATATAAATAAATAATAAAAAGAATAAATGTAAAAAAAAAAAAAATTAAATACAAATAAATATCAAAATATAAAGAAATATCAAAAAATATAAATAAATATTAAAATAAAATATTAAAAACTAATATTAGTCTAATTCTGTCATATTTTATTTACTTTCGCCAAATTGAAGTTGTATATACAGCTAATATTATTTTCAAAAACCAACTATTCCTAACATATGTCACAACCCACAGCTTATAATTAAAAATGCGTAGATGCAGTGCGTCGCAAATTTCCACCAATACCCAAATAAAAACGCAAAATAACAAAAAAAAAGCAACTTTCATGTTACATGACACTCCATAGACATCACTTACTGACACCTGATTGGTTCTTAATGAGGTCATCTTCAAACAAGACTCTGATTGGTCCATTCCTGTACAAACACGTTGAGACACGGTGTGACATGCCCATCGGCGACTTGCCCATGGGCGACTCTGCGTCGACACCTGTTCCCCGACGACGCCCCCTGCGTGTGACGTCACTTACTGATACCTGATTGGTTCTTCGTGAGGTCATCTCCATTAGGCCACGCCCCCTCGGCTTGACAGACGAGATCCGCCCTGATCCAACAAGATCCTCGCAGCACCACAGCTTAGAGCCCGGTACTCCGTCAGATCCTCAATTACTCTCATTACTCCTCGTACTCCTCATTACTCCTCTCACAGATCCTCGCAGATCCACGGCTTGATACCAAGATCCACCAAAATCCACAGAGCACCACCAAAATCCACAGAGCACCACCAAAATCCACAGAGCACCACCAAAATCCACAGAAATCCACCAAAATCCACAGAAATCCACCAAAATCCACAGCAGCACCACTCAGATCCTCACAAATCCACCGAAATCCACCAAAATCCACAGAAATCCACAGAAATCCACCAAAATCCACAGAAATCCACCAAAATCCACAGAGCACCACCAAAATCCACAGAGCACCACCAAAATCCACAGAGCACCACCAAAATCCACAGAAATCCACCAAAATCCACAGAAATCCACCAAAATCCACAGCAGCACCACTCAGATCCTCACAAATCCACCGAAATCCACCAAAATCCACAGAAATCCACCAAAATCCACAGAAATCCACCAAAATCCACAGAGCACCGCCAAAATCCACAGAGCACCGCCAAAAATCCACCAAAATCCACACAGCACCACCAAACTCCACAGAGCACCGCCAAAAATCCACAGAGCACCGCCAAAAATCCACAGAGCACCGCCAAAATCCTCAATTATTCCTCGTATTCCTCATTACTCCACCGTACTCCACACAGCACCTCGGCCCCATACCGGTGTTTTTACACTACTAATATATTTTGTCACAAAAATTGCTATAAAAATCATAGGAGGTTCTAAGTGTAAAAGGGCTGAACAAAAAAAAATGAGCAATTATTAAACAAAATAAAAATTTCAGAAATAAATTTATATAAAAATATTACAAGAAACTGCATTTTCACAGCTTCAACAACAGTTCGTTAAACATTTGTAAGGCTGATGGTTTATTTCTCAGACCGACCGGCTCAATAACTTAACTGTCCACCTTGAAACTTATCCTTTTCATTCAGCTCGGTTATTAAATTATAAAATAATACGGTAATAATATAGAAAAATTTCCTTGTTAGGAGGAAGGGTAGGCCAATACGGAAATTTGTATATCGCAAATACAAAATAATATAAGAGAAATTTATTTGTTAAAGGGAAGTTTTATTTCATATATATACAAAAATATTATATAGTATATTATAAAATTTCTTTGTCGATTGGCTGGAACCTGAACATTCAAGTAAAACGAACCATCGCATCGTCCACAGTGGGACGAAACAAGGTTTTTTCTGGTCATGACTCTTTATTTCCAAGAGAATCAAGTTACATGCTTGCAACTTTGCACGCATAATCATGACACTTTAGAATAATTGTGATAAAATTTTAATGAATTTTGGTACACTCTATGTACCTCATTTACAATGTGTAGTATCGATGCTGTAGTTATAAAAATACCCGTGTTTTCCATTTAATTAAACAGTAAAAAAAGCCAACATACTATTGTCGTTTTAATAACATTTAGATAATTATTTACATTAAAGTAATATTTAACGAATAATATAAAAAAAATAGAAATTTTCAAACAGAAAATAAAATAAAATCTTTAACAATGTTTAGTTTCACAGTCAATCAGTTTAGTGTCGAAGTAAAAGCATTTCACTATCACTTTATTAGTCAATTTCCATCCAATTTTCCATTCCAATTTTATCAAGAAGCTTCGACCCATTTTTTTTTCACGTGGAGGCAAAACATTCTCAGTTTTCCCTTTAATGATTCCACACATGTTCTTGAAAGTTCATGAGTAACATGTTGAACAATTGTATCAAGAAGTAGTTCCGCATTGTCCAAGGATGAAGGGATTTCAAACAGACTGAAAAGATTCTCGTTCGTCGTAAAATTGTTCATTTTTAAGTGTAACGCAATTTAAGAAAATTTAAAATTAACAAATAAAGTAAAAGTAGAAAAAAGTAAATTAGAATAATGAAAGTATAAACGAATTTAAAACAACAAATAACAAAACTAAATTTGCAAATGAACACAATTAAATTTTTTTAATAGATGTTTAAAATAGTGTTTACGAATACGAACACAAATTAATTCACGTTTACACGAATACGAACACAAATTAATTCACAATTACACGAATCTGAATTTCACTGTACCAGAAATAAGTAAACTAATAATAAACTAATAAATAAACTAATAATAAACTAATAAATAAACTAATAATAAACTAATAATGCAATAGCTGTTTTCAAGTTAAAGTCCTGCAGGGTCAAAAAGTCAGTGTCGGTAAACACAATAGGGCTTGTGTAAACACGAATTGTGCCCAAGGTTGGACGCGGTCGGATCCACTGTTTGCATTAATTTGAAGTATAATCATTGTAGAATAATGGAATAATGTCCATATTTTGGACAAATTTGTACATTTTTAGATACGGCCAAAAATAAAATTTAAACTGTATCCAGTCGTTACCGAACATTTCGACCCCACTTTCCCCTTTATTTGTTCATCTGAACATGCTGTGGATGCTCAAAACAGAAAATTGAAACTATTAAAATAGCATCCGGAACAGTAGTGTAATGCTTTTTTTCGATTTTTTTTTTAAATATCTAATAATCAACAGCTCATTAATGGTAATAGTCTCTCCTATGAACTTCATACCTAAATCGTAGTTTATTTATTGTTACTTTTTCAGCAATAATATTTTTTTCTTCTGATTCTTGTAGATTACATATTGAAAATTAATTATACCATGTTTTGGAAGCCAAATTCGAAACATAAAAATTTAAGCCATGTCGGGTTTTTAACATTAGTCGTCCCAGCGTCCCTACAAAGTTTAGAATGGGCGGGTGAGAAAGAAAAAAAAGTCATTTTCAAGACGGACAATGTCATCAATCAAGTTGCAAATTGAGGATGTACCTGATGGTTGACATGAATATGGACAAAAACTCAATAGCTTCGATTTTTCCGCCGCCTACACAATATGACGAACCCTCATCTCATTTTTGAAATGCCACCCCCTCCTCTAAATTAAAAAAAAATCATAGTTTTAACGACCATTGTATAACAAAGTTCATTTAAAAAAATCTGATGTACACCACAAAGTTTCTTATACTTTTCGGAGGACACAGTTGGGGAGACCGGGGCTGGTTGACAACATTTAGCGGGTATTTTTTTATTTTTGAAAGCAAATGTGGTTTAATTATGACAATTTTGATTATGTCCAGTGAAACTACATCTATGAGGCTACATTATGTTATTGTTTTCATTCCTAAATATGAGTAATGAAAACAATTTTAACTCTCAATCGTGAGTTTGGTGAAAGTCGTCAAGTTTGGCCAACCAGCCCTACTAGCGGGGTAGGTTGGCGTAAGAACTGTTGCAGATTGGTACACCACTTCTGTGATTAGAGCAATACACCTATGCCAAAACGACCTATTTTTCAACGTTTAATTTCAAAAAACATTTTCAAACGTAGTAAAACAAATTGCCATTAAAGCAGTTTCAGCTGTTGTAAATTTGGTTTTTAAATCAGTCTTTATTTTTTCCTCTTTAAAAACTAAATTGTGTGTGCTATTTGTTAAATTTGTCACAACTTAATATTCTAATATAAGATCGCAACTTAGGCATTTCAAACTTAAACAAAAACAAAATCTTAACTGGACATAGTCACTGTAGGTATATTATGAACAAATTGCATTGAATGTGGTAATTAAAAGGAGCAATGTAACTATTACCAACATAATGTTAATTATAGCATTACAAACTAACTACTTTGGTGTCATAAGTATGTAACAAAGTTAATGCTATTTCATGTGCAGTAAGCATTCGTTCTCGTCGTTAGATGAACACGACTATTTTGTATAGATATTTTTTTGAGAAACCTCCTCCATCCTGAGTGCGACTGAAGGGATGGAATAAAAGTTGCAATACCAATTTGATACCCTCCTTCCCTTTCTACGAAAAGTCTGAAAAAATTGCAGTACTAAACAAAACTACGAAGTGTTGGTTCAGTTGGTAAGTTCTATAAAAAAAAGCTCTTCATTCAAGTTTTTAATGTCATAAAGTGCCAAACCTTGAAATGTAATTCTTTTAAATAAACTACAACAGGTTCCTCTATCTAAACAAAACGGGCAATTGACGATAATTATTTATTGGAGTTTTTTCTCTCTTTTATTTCTTTTCATTTTTTAATTTTCTTACATTTCACTTTCAAATTTTATGAGAAGAGGGGACAATTCGAGTTTGTTTCTGGTGAGTTGCAAGTCTGGCTAAGGAAAGAAACGAGGGAAATTATTGGATATTATTTATTCAAATAGAGAAGCTTTGTTTTTTTGTGTAGTAATTCCCAAAAAATTGAGTGTGGCTTTGTCACAAAATCATCGCCACAGAAGGAATATACGCAAGCGGTAAAGAATCCACGCACTATAGTGCTTTGTTTTATTTAAATATTTTACGCACATCGAAGCTTTATTCTTCTATCGAACAACACAAAAATTGTGTCAATCATGCTATTCATCAAGGAGTTACAACGTCGGAGTGGACCTTCGTAAAAGTGTAAAATGGTGTTTCTGTCTTGATACCCCATGCAGGTGATTTTGAATTAATCAGATTATAAAAATATGATTAGTCGTCAACACATACCTCTCCAACAGAAGGAATGAACAAAAGGAAGAAAATATCTGACTTCACGGGCGCTCATCCACGACTCGTACATTCGTTTCTTTATTTGAATATTTTACATATATAAACGCTTAATTTCCTATCAAACAAGACCAAATTTAGGTCAATCGTGTTAATTGTCACGGAGTTATTGTGTTGGAGTGAATCACCCTAAAAGCCTGACATGTGTTTCTATCCCGATAGCTGATTTTAACGTCCGTCAACTATTGTAAATGTAACAATTTTATTTGGGTTTTTATTGAATGTACAATTCCCATAATTTTAAAAACGTGTATTATTTTCAATATTACTACTTTTGATAGGAAAGCTTGGAGTCTCTTTTCTTTTCTGAAAACAAAATACGAATGCTTAACCGTTAACTGTGATCTGATTTCTATCCATCGATCAACAGTTTTTTTTTAAATAGAAACTAAATTATTTAGTTCGGGTTTTAGAATTGACTACGCCAGGGCCGTCCTACACGTTTTGAAATGAGAAGGACCGTTGTTGAATGCATATGACAATCAAAATAATTTTTGGTCCCGAGATTTCCAACTCTTTTTATTTTTAATATAGGCTTCTGAAAAGGGAGACGGCTTAAGACCCGAACGACACAAGCTTCCGCTTGGCGCGCCAAACTGAGGAGGGCGCCAAATTTGAGTGGAAAACAGGTTAACTGCAGATGATTGGATTCGTTTTATTCGAAAATATTCACACTTTTCATAGAGTATATAGATTATTTAATATAGTAGAGCGTTCAATTCTTATTTTCTTAACGCAAAATTGTATAAGTTAAACTTGTCTTCAAATTTAGCATTCAAATAATTTAAGAAGGTATAATTGTTATTTTTCGACAGCTGGGTAAACTCTGGCATCTACATGTTTTTAAAAATATTTGAAACATCTTTTAAACACGAAATTAAAATATATGCATGTTAATCAGAACAGACGGACGGTATGTGGTATGTGCACGACTGTCTCTTTGACTGTCTCTAAAACAAGTGAAGTTGAAATTAAGACATGCGAGTAAGAGGGGAGTTGAAACAGCTCGCGGACCTCGGAGGCCTAGGGTGCTACTCTCAGGATTAAGCATTAACACGTTCACTGTCGGTGTCTAAAAGGGAGCAATGCCTTTTACGTGTTATTTTGAAGAATGTATCACGCGCATGTGCGTAGCCGGCAGCGAACGTGTTTAAAAAATATTGACGGGAAAGGGCTAACAATCGGCATGTTCGAAACGTCTCACTTCCCTCTGCACGATGGTATGTCATTTTCATAGGCTGATTCCATGTGGAGTTATAAAGATTGGACAGGTGTCATTCTTTAGCATACGATGTCTTTCGGCGCAATATCCCATTCTGATTTAAAAGACTTTTTGGAAAGTTCCCCAGGATTGCGGGACTGCATAGTAGGGGGGGGGGGATTATATTTAGCAAATGTTTATCATACAGTTATTACAAAAAGTGTTAACAATGAGCGAAACTTTTTTAATGCAATGCCCCTAAATTTAAAAAAATAAAATTATTTGCACTCGTTGCCTTTTAAAGATGTCACACATATAGATATAACGTCGTTCAAACTCAAAAAATAATAATGGCAAAAAATTTCCAATTAGAACACTTTTAGATAAAGTGTAATAATGGAATGGAATTGCAAACGATTTTAAATGAACGATTTCGAGTAGGACACCAAACTATTTTTATAAAGTTGAAGTTGATCATAAAATGTACTGAATGTTTTATTTTTTAACTGTTAAAAAGTAACCTCTCCGAAGTTACTACTTGAAACATGTAAAACACATTTTAAGAATTATTTTGCATTCATGACTTCTTTTTGATGTGATTGTGATATTTTTTTTTCAAATATACTTAATGTTGCGAATATGTTTTTACACTAATTGTTGGTTGAAAATATACTTAAGCACCAACGATAGTTTATGAAACAAGCGAAAATGACTTGGCTTTAAAAAAAAATGTAATCATATTCGCAGGGGCGGTTTAAGGTCCAAGCAACACAAGCAGCCTCTTGAGGCGCCGGACTATAAGGTGGGCGCTAAATTTGAGCGAAAAAGGGAAAATGTAAATAATTTGAGTTGGAAATGTACTGTTCCCATTGCAATTTTTTTCTTGGTATTATATTTTTCATTAAATTATTTATTAGAAATAAATTAATTACTTTGAGAATAATTTTTTACCTGTGTATTTCTTTATAAAGTTATAGCTTGAATTTTTAATTTGTTATTTGCAAACGGACTCTTGACCCTACATCTTAGTTAAACCAATATTTTTTTTTTAGGTGACAATGTTAGAGAATTCAAATATTAAAAAAATATGACCTAAGTTGCATATTGATTTAATAAAACTATTTTTTAATTAAAGACAATATATTCATATTCGTTTGTATTACGAAAATTCCTTGATCCGTCCCTGATCATGTTGGATCAATATATTATTCTCCTGATATATACATTTTAAGAAATGAATTATTTATAATTTCCAAAAAACTTGTCTGTAAATTGACTGATAATAATTTTAAGAAAAGTTTAGAACGATGGCTAGAAAATGTATGATCAACCAGAATAAATTTGTGAAAATCATAAAATTCATCAAAAAACCATAAAGATGCATTTAAAGTAACGCTTGTATACACATTTCATATTTCCCGGAAATTCATTTGAGGTATGTAAACAAAAAGACGTAACTATATTAAAAAAATAATACATACTTAAATTTTCATAATAAATTAAACATTTAATCGTATGTTTAAATACCGTAAGAGAAAAAACAAGTACTTTTAAAACGTGTCTGAACAACCCATGATCAACTCATCGTTTAGAAATTAATAAATATTATATTTATATTAAATTATATCTAAATAAGCAATTCAATATGGTAGTGACAAATAAAAATCATATTGCAACTTTTTTTTAATTTTATGAACATAAACTTACTCAGAGGTTTTATTTTTAAAAAAAATTATCAAAATCGGTCTAACAGATATTCTTTACTTTTGATGGAAAAAACGCTTATTTTTTTTATGTACATAGATTAGTAAATGTTAATTTTTAAAAGGTTTGAATATAAGTTATCTTTTAAATAAAAATTATTGTGAACAAATATAGTTTGAGACATATTCTCAAAAAAATTATATCAATATAGCTACTTTATTAACTTTATAAAAAAATTAACGAAATAACGCATCTTCTATTGACACAGAATGAAACAGATCTCCTCAGACAATTTTTGACGTCATACTCCCTCCCATAAAAAACTGCTTGAGGCGACGCACCTTTCTATATTACTTTAGTCACTTTGAATTTAACCAACCAACTCAAACAGTCACCAAAAGTGGTTGGATGTTTGCATTAACGTCGTAATCGAGTTTGGTTTTGGTTAATTAACGTCCCACTAGAGCTGCACAGTGGGCTATTGGCGACGGTTCAGGGTCTATCTCGAAGGAAAGACCCGGGAACACATACACATTCACACACGCATTCATACATGCACCTCGTTATTTTAGAACCAAGGTCAGATGACGAGGAAACTCCTGAGCTGGCACCCAACGCCATCAATAGACGCCGGGACTTTGGACCCCGATCAGATTTATCGTGTACCAGTCCCGTATACACGCCAGTATAATTTGTTGGATATTCTGGACGATTCTGTGCAGCTCTAGTGCGACGTTAACTAACAAAACCAAACCAAAGAAAATAAGAGTAAAAAAGTAGTGATCTTGTGATCGGAGGGTTGCCAGCTTCACTACAAAAATACTAGAAAAGTCGTCCAGAACATCCGCAAAAATTAACGGCGTGTATACGGGACGGTGCATGATAAATTTGATCGGGCTCCAAAGTCCCGACGTCTATTGAAGGCGTTGAGTGCCAGTTCAGGTGTTTCCTCGTCAGCTGACCATGGTTCTAAAATAACGAGGTGCATGTATGAATGTGTGTGTGAATGTGTATGTGTTCCCGATATAGTTCGAGATAGACCCCGAACCGTCGCCAATAGCCCATTGTGCAGCTCTAGTGCAACGTTAATTAACCAAACCAATTTTTTTTTATTTTTAATATGTAAAATATGCAAATATTTTACATATTAAAAATATACAAAAGTTATAAACAAATATCAAATTAATTACATTATAAATAACTAAATTTGTATTAGTTTCAATAATTTATATGACTAGGGGAGTTTCACGCCAAGAAGAAGAAGACCGCTGTTCCAACGAAACATGGAGAAAATTTCGTGACGCCGAAAAAGTTCCGTAGAGTTAGCATGGAGCTTTAGCTCCTGTACTATAATTTTAAGTTTTAGTCTTTAAATAATACCTCAATATAGAAATATTTACTACATACACTGAAATAGATTGTATTCATCGTTTCTGAAGTATTTTTGCGTTGAAATAAATGTATTTTTCCGTATTTTGTTGTAATTCTAATTATATACAAATATAATGTAAGTATTTCTGTATTTAAATTTATTCGTATATAAAATAAAAATATAACTTATTTGGAAAAAAAATATTATAAACAAACTTTCCCACAATTGCAAGTGTAGTGACTAAACAAACAAAAGCAAAGTTCTCTGCTGTAGGGAAGAAATCGAAACTACTAGTAAGTTACCATGTTAATGCGTCACGTGAAACTTTCACATTATATATAAATTAATGTAATGCATTAAAAAATGAATAAAACTACTTTCATTTTCCAAGTAAAATTAAATGGTTATATTTAGCGAGACTGCATCTTGCTTGGAACTCGCGTAAGTTTACTCGTACAAATAGATGCATTTCTCTTTCAGCTGGTTTCAGTTTCGGGGATGTGCATGTCCCGTGATGCATTGGAGTCCATCGGCTTCATTCCTTAGACTCATAATGCAGATCTGTTTATTCCTTAATCTATGCATCAAAACATGTTATTGTAGTTGGTGTGAATGTTTCTTTTTTACCCCCGGTGTGATATTGGCCGTAGAATACATAAAAAGAAATAAAATTATATATAAAAAAACTTTTTTGAAATATTTTGTTTTTTTTCATCACAAGTCAAAGAATTCTTTTTGTTTGGTAAGATATGCAATTTTTTAAAAAAAGTTTTGTTTATTTTCTACATTACTAAATGTGGTTTCGTTTTCTAAGATATATTGAAAAAAAAATCCATCTCAAAGATAGGACAGTTTTTCAATAAATATTTTTTTAGAAACGTAGATAACTTCTTATATTTCAGTTAAAATCACAGTAGATTTTAAATATTTAGAAACATTTCTTCAAATATGTTAACTAAGAGTTTTTCTGAGAAATATGTTGTTTATCAATTCAAGTGTAGGATCTCCCTTTGATTTAAATTTTTTGTCATTTACAAAGTCGGGTTCACTTGGAAAATTATAGTGTTTTTTTGTGGTTAAATCGCATGAACAGTCTCCTTTGTCTAAATAAACAATATTTGTAACTCTAACACGTTCTTGGCGACAAAAATCAGTTTTGTTGCTAATCAAAGACTCCTCCATTTCCCCCTGCATAGTTGCCAAAAAGTGTAACCAGATTTAGCGAACAATCAGGGTAGTTTTTTTGGTTAAATTGCATGAACAGTCAACCTTTTGTCTATACTTTTCTAAAAAAACAATATTCGTAACGCTAAAATATTCTTGGAGACAAAAATTAGTTTTTTTGCTCTCAATAAATAAATCAGTTTTGTTTAATAAATTTTAACCAGTTTTTTTACTTTTGATTTTGAAAAACTCCATTCACATACTGTCCCAATTGCCTTTGGTGACAAATTTTTTGATGTTTTATAGTTAGAGAACTGGATTTTGTCCCCAATTGATTACTTACAACACCAAATTAGGAAATTTAATTTATTAAACGTTTGTACACAATAAGCAACGACTCTTTGGGCCAACCTAAAAGTATAAATGCATCATATATGTGACATTTGCAATTTTTTTCCCAGCATCCGGTGCTCCTAGTCATGGGACTGATGACACATGCTCAGAACCTATATTATGAAACCATTGTTTTGAACATTTTTCAAAGATGCTTATTCAGAATATTGTTTTTGCCTTTTGGTGACCCTGATCATAAACATCAGAGCTCCCGAAACATTATGCTCAAATACCTTTATAAATACTTTTAATCATGTCTGTTTTTTTGCAAAATGCAGTTTGTCTTAACATTACATGATAATGGATTTTATCAAGGGAAATATTGTGTTACTGGGATAATTTAAGTGCCCATGTTTTGTAACAGATTACCCAATTTTACATTGCATGATATGCAGGAATTACTATTGAACATAACATGACACATTTATATTGAGTGCCAGAATATTAGAGCAGTTGATCAGTATACTATAGGCACTCTAGGCATTTTTTGAAGGGTGGCTTGTCGTTTTACTTTAAAATTACGCCGCTCTGTTTAAACATTACTCCCACCTACCCTTTTGTGCATAAATGTCCCTCTTCTTGCATTTCCCAAAATCCCAGGATTTACTTTCACTTCAGTAGCAAAAATCGTTTTTTTCTCCCTTTGAAAACAGAATCAGTGGAAATTGAAAACAGGGCTTTTCTGTTGTGAAATATTTTGTTGATATTAATATTTGTTGTTTTTATTAATATTTGTTGTGTGTGATATTTTTTACTTATCTCAGTGTTCCTCATTAGCATTAGAATCTTACCAAACTATATTTTCTTAATCGTACCTTATTTTTTCATTATATTTATATCATTGAATATATTTTAATGCCTTTTATAGGTAGCTCCGCATACAATATTGTACCCAGAATTTTATTTTGGGAGGATTGACTTACAATTATAAAATGCTTGAAAAATTAGATAAATTTTGCAAATTTTACAAATAAAGCATTTGATATAGACATGAGATTTTTTTAAAAAGACATATATTTATGCAATTTATAACCTATACAATTTATGCCCTAATTTAATAAAATGCTTTGCATTTATAAACTTCTTAAAAGTAGCGGCTGAGCTAAGCTCGTTGATTAACTGATTGCTCAGTTTGTCAGTGGCGGCCCGTGGTCAAAAATGTTAGTGCAGCCGAAATCATGTGAATCCCCCCACTCCCCGCCCCGCCTAAAACCATACATGAACGGAACATACATTTCCAAAAACCATACATGAACGTAAATTCTTTATTATTCACTACTCAAATCAAAGTTTCCTTTCAATTTTTACAAAATAATAACATGCGAAAAAAACGGAAAACACTTACTTATTTTTTGAAAATTAAAGTAATCCTGCTTTCTTTTAAACATGCGAATCGGTCAATTTTAATATTAACTTACATAACGAAACAACAGCAGGATCATGTCCTGAAACAACAGCACACAGTAAATGTAACACGAAAACCATTTCCGTTTGGAGATATTCTCGTAAGTTCTCGTTTCACCAACGAGCCAATCAGCATATCGAACCTCAAGTACAGCTAAAACAAGAATATTCATTTCAGCTGTACCTTCTCACAAATGCAGTGCATTAGCATGGGGGGAATCTCCATACTACGTAGAGGTTGTCATGGCAACGATGCAGCTGATTTCGAATTTCGCTTTTTGGCTGCAATTTGATTGAATGGCGTTTTTTCCCCTCCTGAATTATGCATTAAGGTAACAGGCTTGCTATTTATCGGAGATTTTGTTTATTACCGTAGAATTTTCATTTTCAATTCTAATCTTCATTTTAAAAAATTAGTAAAATATCTTATTTTAGTTTTAAAATACACTAATAAATGTAGGTGCAGCCCGGCTGTACTTGCTGTAGTGGGCGAGCCGCCACTGCAGTTTGTTGGCAGCCACAGTTGCAGGTTCAAATAAACAATATAGACTTGGTTGATTAAAATTCTCATGTACTAGAGCTACACAAATGGGCTGTTGCAGAGATGCAAAATTTTGACATCTCACACTTTCTGTGTGTGTTAGCCTACTCAGTGCCAGATTTAGGAATGGGATACATAGGCTGAAGCCTAGGGGCCCGCACCACACAATTTTTTTTTTTATTTTAAACAGATTTGTGCAATGTAAATATAGGAGAGCATCAAGTTGCTATGTCAGTTGGTCCGCAACATCTTCATTGCTGCATTAATTGGTGCTGATATCTGGAATGTCATCTATATTTGTTTATCACCTTTTATTTTATTGTTGGTATAGGTTTAACTTTATATTCACTATTGAATTAATTGCCCGGTGCCAAAACTGACTGCTCGGAGGGAAATGATAAACCCCAAACAGCTGCTCGAAGGGGGTAACAGTTGTTTTTTAAAAGCAATGTGCCATTACCTGGTACCAGCTGTTTTTTAAAATTAATGTGTTGTTGACTGGTCACAAAGTCGACTTTTCATCTGACCATGGTAAAAAAATATGAGGCATTATTCCCGCTTCTTTCCGACAAGATAGAACGCAAAACGTCTCCAAATGTCCACTGTGCTGCTCTAGTGCAAGATTAGTTCAACCAAATCAAAATCGACTGCTCAAAGAAATGATATGGGGACATAGGGTTGCTAGTAAAAAATGATGCGAAACCCAACTGACGTAGCAACCAAGATGTTACGGTACCCAACTTATATAGCAACTGAGAAAAAAAAATCCTGTGCCAACTAATTCACCAACTTGGAACAGTCGTTCCCCCTAACTCCCCTTTGAGCAGTCAATTATGACAACTATAGTACTTGTAGAAATCAAACATTTTCAATCAAATTGTATGTCAGGATATCAGAGAAATTCATCTTTTAAATTGGACCTTTAAGCATTCGTTCAATCAAATAGCGTTGTCACCAACATAATCGTCGAATAATGAAAGGAAGAATCTTAAGCTATATCTTACATTGACTACTTTGCAGCATATGTTGCACCACCTTTGGTCTTAAAGATAGCACTTATGCCATAAGCATATCATGATGTTTTAGACAACATTTATTTATACATTTTCCCTCTCATTACAACACTAATGATATTATATTTTTAATTGAGCATTTTCTTTTTAGCTGAGGTAACTGAAGGTAATGGCTAAGTTATTTAAATATAAGAAATTATATTTAAAAAAATAATATGTTATTCATGCTGAACAATAACAACTTTTTCTAATTTACTTTAGATGTTCAATTTTATGACTACCAATGAAATGTTTTGCATTCCTCCTGGACATTTTTACTTTTATACAAGAAGTTAGTATTTTTATGTTAATCAAAATAATAGTTGTTACTGAATCTCAATTGTGAAAAGGTACTAAGTTGCACAAAGCAAAACTAACCATATGTATTTAGTAAAATATGCATGTAAAAAAAGTTTGGATATTAAATTGCAATTTATGGAGATAATCCCTGATAATTGCTTTTTATGGAGATAATCCCTGAAATGCAAGCAATACAGATAATGAAATATTTCCACATACAGTAATAGGAAATTAATGAAAATTAATTTCTAGGTTTATTTGAGGGTAAAGAACATTTCCAATATATCAGAAGTTGGTGTTGGCATTGGAAAGTTTAAAATTGGTGTGCATTTTAATCTGAAGACAGTCCCTCTATGGAAATTTGTTGCATACCTATCAATTTGTCGAAAATTTCATTCTCTTCAAAACAATACATTAAGGTTTTTTAAGTACTCAACATTATTACAAACTAATTCATTGTATGAATTGGAAAAAGTCTTAAATTATTGAAATATAGTACATTTTCTTGCATATAGTAATAATTTACAAATATAGTAGTAATAAGCAAAAATAGCAATCATATTGAAAATACTACAAAATCTCTCATTTTTTTAATACTTTTATTATATTATATTTTATTTTACTTATACATTTTATAAGTGTTAGAAATAAATGAATTAAGTAGTATTATAAATATTACATTAGCCTATGATGACAGTTTTAAAAAAAATGTTGCAAGAAGTTAATACTTGAATTTTTTTTTTTAATAAATATGCCAATTTTTGCAAAAAAAAATTACTTTGTTTTGTAATATCTCCTAATTTATAATTAAAAAAATTCTTTTATTTTGGAGAATTTTGGGACTTTATTAAAGTGTTCTTAGGAACAAGATAAGCCCCCTTTTCTCCCTGTCCTTTTTAATTTCTAGAGTGAATGTGTTGCAGTACGTACATATGTAGTACTTTCTTTTTCTAAATTTTAAGAACCTGTTTTTAAATCGAGTCTTTGAGCGAATGCTCGGCTCCAAGTTTTTATAGTTATGAAATCAGTACTACCTTGGCGAAGACATATACATTTTATTTACTTACACAACCTTTAATGGCGTGATTTAGCAATACACTAATTTGATGTAGATCTCAAATATGTACATTAAAAATAAAACCTTCCTTTTTTAAGTTAATCTTCCTTATTTTTTTTAGTTATAATTTAATGTCCATACTTATTGGAATTTGTTTATTATCTCTACCTGACCATCCTTAGCATTAAATGTGTTAGAGAGAAATTGTGAAAATCACAATACCTTTAAAAATGATAGAATCTGAGATGACAGAATAGATATATATTTATAAATACTTTTGGAATAATAACAAAACGTAATATGTATTTAAATAAAATTATTTTATCTTTTAATTTTAATATTTTAGGTAAAATCAATAATAGGAAAAGGAAAGTCAACTATATTAACAATGCCAGGAGAAGTACGAGAATTTCATTTAGCCGTAATGCGAAATGATATTATTAGAGTACGGCAGTTAGTTGAAGAAGGTATTGATGTAAATTATCCATGGCAAAGTTCAGAACCTCCAAGTGTCAAAGATGGAAGCACCCCTCTATGCGAAGCCGTTTCACTGAACCATCGTTTAATAGTTGAGGTAAATATTTTGTGTATATAGAGTGTAATATGGGGGAAAATGGGTCGTGGGGTAAAATGGATTTTATAATATTAAATTACACATTGTTAAACTTATGTTTTGATCGCATTATTTTTTTTATTTACTTTTTATATTAGAGTACATTTTAGAGAAAAAAAAATACATTTCTGGTTAATTTCATTCAAGTTCAACAGTCGATTTGTTGAAGTAACAAAAAAAACTTGTGATAGTTTTATGCATGAAAACTTTTATATAAAAACTGGGAAAGTCGAATTATTTACCAATACACAGTGTGTCAAAGAATTTTTAAGACTAGTGCTGGATCTCAGCCTTTCAGTGGCGCTATATGTGTATTTCACATACATGTTACACCTTAACTATCAGCTGATGCACTACCTAAACCTCAATTCATTTGTTCACTATCAGAAATGATCCAAATGTTCCTTAGAGAAATACAATTTTTTTCAGGTTGGATTTTCAAGATGGAACAAAGAGCTGTAATTTAATTTCATGCCAAACTTGTAAAAGTGCCACTGAAACATATCATTTAATGAAACAAGTTTATGTTGAATTTTGTTTAAGTAGATCTAACGTTTTCTTATGGCCCACATTTTTTTTGGATCTATTGATAATATTCCATCAAAAATCAAAACAATGCTGATTGCATTCTTCAATAGCAAGGGTACAAAGAATTGGTTCCGACTAGACAAACAATTACTTGTGAGTATTATTTAAATATTTTGAAGCGTTTGATGGCCAGAATCCATCATATTCTTCCAAAATTTCGGGATGAAAACAGTTGGTGTTTGTTGAATGATAATGCACCCAGTCACAACTCACTAAAGGTGCGATGATTTTTGACAAAGAAAAAAAAACTTCTGCGTGATAAATCACCCACCGTATTCACCTGATTTAGCACCCTGCGACTTCTCTTTATTTCGAAAACTTAAAATTAAGTTAAAAGAGTGTTATTCTGATGACATGGTGACTATACAAACAGCTTTGATGCAAGGTTTGGAGGCAATCCCATAAAGTGAACTCGAACAGGCATTCGAGTCGTTATTAAGCCGCTGTAACAAATGTATTGATACCCAAGAAGCTTATTTTCAATAAAAATCCTTAAAAAAATATAATTACTTTTTTTAGCCCAATCTTAAATTTTTTTTGACACACTGTGTATTCCTGGGTTTTGTATAAAAGAGTTACCTTTTAATAAATGCCAGTGAAGAAATTATAATTTTTTTAATACTTTATTATTTTTTTTACTTCATTGTTTTGCAAAGTGGGAAAAATGGGCTTTCAAATTGTTAATACTAAAGAATAAGAAGATCATAAAAATGTAACAATTTTTGGCAAAAGTGCAGTTATTTTACAAAAATATGAATTTTGAAGTTTATAAATGACAAGAATTAACCACAATATATTTAACTCTTTATATATTACCTAGTTGCTCATTTGGCGCAGCTTAGCCATAACTGGCTCTTGCGCCATTAAACACCAACCAACCAACCAACCTAGTTGCTCATTAAATTTTTTTTCCATTTTATTTAATTTTTGCAATTTACCATACTGAGGTGTTAAAAGGACTTGGGATAAAAGAATAAAAATATTTTTTTCGAACTAAGAAATAAAAATTTTATTCTGAAACATTTTTATAATAACATTTAATGGTTTCCGAAGCATGAGTAATTTTTTTACTCTGTTAAATTCAAATGTAATCCAGAAATGGAAGGTATCGGGAAACTCAAGGAATTCACTTGAAAATAGGTATTGAAAATTCTAACCACTTAATAAACAACATAAAAATCTTGAGAAAAACAGTTCATTCTACTTTTTTTCCTGTGTGTATGGGAGGGGGCTTTATTAGTTACATTCTGACATTAGACCCTTGACTTGTCTGATCAATCTACGAGTTTAAATTTTTTCCCTTTGTATGACATTTTTAAATAGATAATTTCTAAGTCATTGTCATCACAAATGTTGAAAACTTTCGCCATATAATATACTACCAACTTCTTTTCCAAGAATTTTACTATTATAAAGCCTCCAACATTGTAAGTTGGCAAATGATAAGTGTTATCAGATGTTATTTAATAAGTATTGAGTAATTTTTTAGGAATTTTTAAACAGAAAACAGATGGGAAGGTCATCTTGTTTTCCTCATAAACCATCAGACTAGTGAATCCAGAATCACTTTGCCCACCCCTTTTTGGTTTTTAAATTTACATTTACAAATAAAAAACACACACACCATTATTGCCATTATTTGCCTTGGCTAGATAGTAAAGAAAATGTGACTTTTGTTATAGAAGGCATTAGGACCAAGAGTCACCACATCAAATTTTGTTGGTTTGGAGGTCTTACCAAAAATTTACAAGTAGGAATTGGTAATCTATCTTTATGGTAACAAAAACTTACTGACACCAAGTTTGTATCACATAAAGTTAAATTAAGTTCTTTTAATGGCTCTCTGGCTGCAATTTAACTTTAATGTTTGTTTCACAGAATAGTCTGATATATATTTTTCTTTTTGTTAATCTTTACCTTTTTGTAAATTTTAGGAATTAATCAGTTCTGGAGCATATGTCAACAAACCTGATAATTTTGGATGTACACCACTCCATAAATCTTCTTACCATGGTAGAGCAAGTCTCACTGCTACACTAATAGATGCAGGTAAAAGTTCTGTTATTGTATATATGAATTCATGATCGAGGGGTTGATCTGTGATATTAAGTTTTATTAAAATATATTTTATTTATGAAAATTTTCTGGTTGTGCTAAATTGACTCAAGGTTTTAAAATATTTTCATGTACCTATACATAAGTCATTTCAAAATGTTAGTAACTTGTTTAAGGTATATAAATAACTATATAACTTGTATATAAATAATTATGTGAAAAAAATTAATTTTTTTATAAAATCTTATAATAAATTTAACTCTAAAAAAAATTTCAAACTTGAATAAAAACATATTTTTTTTGCATGTATCTATTTACTCTTATAGTTAACATTTGTGCTTTGCATGAAATTAAAAAAAATTAACAAATTAATAAGCAATTTTGGAATATTCATAATATATTTTTTTTGCATTTCCTATTTCTCCAGTTATTAACCCTTTCCGTCCCAAGAGGGGAATATTTTCATGTTCCCAAAACCCCAAGCTTTCGCGAGTGAAGAAAAGCTGGAATGGACTCGTCCACATCTCTCTGGACATTTGCTTCCCCCCCTCAGTTGAACTGGGACAGGGTGGGGGGTCGAAACTGCGCTGAAAAAGACCATTACTCTCTGTCGGAGAGGAGGTGGTTTCGACCCTTCCCTAGCGAGAATCAAATAATGGCGCGTTGCTCCTTTTCAGACTATAATCGCAAAACATAGTTATACAATATATTTAATAGTTTATTATAAATACAGATTACTTCTGGAAAAATTTCGATATATATATATTAGTTATATTGTATAACTACTATATAATGACACATTATTACTTAAAAATATGAACTGGGTTCTAGAAGCCACAAATTAAAATAATGAAAAGTATCATGTTGCTTTGGTTTAGTCAATTCACGTCGCACTAGAGCTGCACAGTGGGCTATTTCCGACGGTTCGGGGCCTATCCAGAAGAAAAGACCCGGGAACGATGCCTCGTATTTTTGAACCACAGTCAGAAGACGAGGACAACACCTGAGCTGGCATCCGATACAACCTCAATAGGAGTCAGAAAATTGGACCCCGATCAGATTTATCGTGCACCAGTTCCGTATGCACGCCAGTATAATTTTTGGATATTTTTAGACGATTTCCTAGTATTTTAGTAGCGATGCTGGCAGCCCTGCGATCGCAAGGTTACTACATTTTTACTTTTCTTTGTCACGTCCATCAGTCGGGTTCGAACTCGCAATCCCCTGATTACCAGCTGAACGCTTTTATCCACTTGGCAACCGAGGGCCCTGAGAAATGAGTGTTGGAGTGATATGAAGTCAATTTGTTGCCTATTTTTTTTCTTCTTTTTCAAACATCTTTATTTTTTTGGAACAATAGCTGATGTTTATTACAAACTTCATTAGAGAAACGCCTTTATCCACTAGGTAACTGGGCTCCCCGGAAAGTATCAGAAAATAAGTAAAAAGAAACGTGTATATAACATTATAAAACTTTATTCCATGGATGTTAATAATTTGAAAATTTTGTGCCACTGTTTTTTCTACATATTTAAATTTCAACTGACATTTTCTCTATGGGGAAATAATTACCACTATTAAGTATTTATTTTATTTTACTAGAATATTTATATTGACATTTTAATAAAAACTCAAGAAGAATTTAAAAAAGATCAGTAGAAAGATTTGACATTTTACAATTAAATTGCAATTTTACTTTTTTTGAAATTGCAATTAAAATCTTTCCTCTGATATGCATTTTAAAAATATTATAAGACTAATTAATAAAGTGTAAGCGAAATTCATTAAAAAAAATGCATTATCTATTAAATTTGTATTATGTATAAATAAATTCATGCAACCTTAAATTAATATTTATTTTATATGAAAACTGACACAAAATTATAATAATAAAACCAATAAATCAAAGTTTTTTTATTGTGACTTTTGAGTTGTACTGAACATTCGCGAGAGCAGGAAATAAATAATCCATACTATCAATTTGTAACTTAAGAATTGTTATAAGATTTATTTTCGGCTCATTAGAAATTTTGATGAAATTGATTTTTTAATAATAGTTTTAGGAATAAGTTTTTAGGAATATCAGCTTCTGTTCATTTGAAAAATCTTTTTAAATATATTAGTTATATGTTTTATTTATAGTAAAATTTTTAAACTTACATATGAAATAGACTAATAATCCCCGAACAAACAAAAGAAAATATGATAATAACAAAAACGTTCGAATAACATAATCTAAATGTATGTGTATTTACATTGAAAAATAATTATATAAAAACATAAACCGTATGTTTCAGAAGTTATTATTGCTAAGAATGTTAAAAATAGCATAGACTTTTTAGACAATAGCAGAGAAAAATTAATAAAGGGGATTTGCAATTTATTTCAATATTTGTATATGTTTGTAGTAAATAAGAACATACTAAAGTTTGTTTTTGTTGTATACATTATGCCAGTCGGAAATTAGTAAACATAGACGAAAAGTTACGTTAAGGCGTGTTACTATTATGAACAGTACGATGGAATATCTGAGCTTTGGAAGATAGGCTAATTAATTTAAAAATAAGTTCCATACAAGGAAAGAAACAAATTATTAACACTGATGCTTAACGGCAAAATATCACTCATTGTAAGACATGTGGAACATATAATTTATTCTAATAAAACCCATTGAATATTCTAACAAAAGCTGAATTCGTGACAAAATGAGAAGTTTTGCGCACATCTTTGTGAAGACATGCGTTTAAAACGAACCATATTGATAGTATAAGAAAAATGGCTTAAAATGTCCAAATCATTAGCATCGAAATTTCACTTCGGTGAACAGACATAGAAAGCACCACCTGCCCCATTCAGGTGACCTGCCCCGCCCATGTGTCCAAACGGGGTACCAGTGAATAGCGCACCTGTCGGTACCGTCCCATTAACTCCACGTTGAGCCCCTCTTACTTACAAAGGAAGCAGGGAAAAGGAGGAAAATATTCCTCACACCCCTTCTGAGACCCCGACCCGACCGAATCCGGTCGGGTAGGGGTTTTCACCACAGGTCGAGTTTAGTCGGGCTTGGGACTTATCAGGTTAAAAAAGCAGAGTTGTATATATTAAGATTTGGTGGTTTTGCACATATGCAGAGGGATCTTGTCTTGCGTGATGACTGGGGGCTCTGCAACCCCCACCCCCATAGATCCTCCTGCTGGTGCTACCACTGAAGTGTATATACTAAATAGAATTTGTCAGAAATATTTTATTAGTATGCCTGTCTGGGTTGAATAAATACACATTGGTTAAGGTACTTATAAATAGGTATTTATCTCTGCTCTCTCTGTAAATACCCAAAATGCAGAAATTTATAATAATTTTTATTTTTTATTTATAATAATTTTAATTTATTATAGTAGTACTATAAGTAACCTTATGAACACTATTATAAAACATAAAATTATTGGAATAGCCCTGAAATATTTCTAAAATTATAAATACCCAAAATATGTTGTGATGACTAAATGAAGAGTAGTTTTTGGATGTTGTATTAATCACATTAAAATAGGCTAAATGTAATCAAAAGTGTATCAGCTATAAAATATTATTAAATTTACAGTATTTTTTAAAAGTTTATCCACATAAAAACTGATTTTAATGCCTATACAAATTGTAAAAATTTCTTTTCATTTAATCCAATCACCTACAGGGTGCGTTCCATAAGTAATGCGACCAAATTCATAAAAAATCATATATTGAACATATTCGTACAATTAGTTAAAAATCTTCAAAATAGCATCATTCTGCGTCGATACATTTATGGAGGAGGTTTTTCCAGGCCTGGAAGGCATCCTGGAAAGCCTTCTCCGGGAGGTCCTTTATAGCCGATGTAACATGAGCCTGGATGTTTTCAATTGTGTCCCAATGTTTACCTTTCAGGTCTCCTTTTAAGCTGGGAAACAAAAACAAAGTCTGGGGGAGCCAGGTCAGGCTTGTAAGAGGCTGACGAACCAGTGGGGTATGCGTCCTGGCCAGGAAATCGTTGATAACGAAGGAGCTGTGACTTGGCGCGTTATCGTGATAAAGTTTCCATGCGTCCTTGATGTCACTTCGGCAGCGCGCGACCCTCTTTTCTAGCCAGTACCCATACCCCACTGGTTTCCCAGCGTCCCTACAGTCCTGACCTGGCTCCCCCAGACTTTTTTTTTTGTATCCTCGCTTAAAATGAGCCCTGAAAGGGAAACATTGGGACACGATTGAAAACATCCAGGCTCATGTTACATCGGCTCTAAAGGACCTCACGGAGAAGGCCTTCCTGTATGCCTTCCAGGCCTGGAAACACCGCCTCCATAAATGTATCGAAGCAGGAGGGTGCTATTTTGAGGATTTTTAACTAATAGTATGAATATGTCGAATAAATTATTATTTATGAATTTAGTCGCATTACTTATGGAACGCACCCTGTACATGTTGAAAAACTTTTTTTAATGCCAATAGTAAAATTGATGAATTAAATGTGAAAATTTTTTAGGTAATACTTTTGTTTCAAATTTTCAAGACTTTTAGCATATTGCATCACAATAATTTTTTTTAACGCTCTGAGAGGATTGGAAAGAGGACAAAATAGTATATGTTTCTCTATGGAGTAGATTTAACTACAGGGAAAAGTTTTTCTCAAAATAATCCACATGAATATCACTAAGTATAGGTGAAAGGGGTCTTCCCGTAGCCAAACCTTTCATTTGTCTATAAAATATACCCTCAAACACAAAAGTAGTTTGCCAAAGGTGGCAAGTCTTTGTAAGAGAAATTAAATAATCTATTTCAAATTGCTTAAAATGGAAATATCTGAGATGATCTTAAAGCCATCCCAATGCCCATTGAATAGGAACGTTGGTGCCTTGAATAGGAACACAGACTCTTTCATTTCTGTTGATGAAGGGAGATGTACCTCCCAAAACATGTCTAGACTTTATGTACTTTTAACGTTGCATTTGTATTTTAATATTCTTAACACAATGTTCTATAAGACGAGTTTTTGTCTTATATACTTAGTGTCTTATTCAAACTTTAAGTCTAGCATATTTGATTTACTCTATAGTTGAGTCAGATTTTTTCATTTCTATTCCCTTTTATATCATTATATATAAGTTAACTCACCAATTTCTATTCGTTAAAGTTATGTCTACCCAATTAAACTACATTAAGTATTTATACATAAAGTACATACTAAGTATTTATCAAAATAGTTTATTTGAATGAATTGCTTGACTTATAAATAAGTTAAAATTGATGATTTTTCAATCAATTGGTTTTTCTATTAACAATAAAAAAAAACTAGTTTTTCTTTAGGGACTACTGTTTTATACTGTTTATTTTCATTTGTTATAAAATATCATAAAGTGATAATACATAATAATCAGTTTTCTATGTTTCTGAATTTTCATGCATATGTTTAAAGAATTGAAATCTAATGTTTCTAGGTGCTGATGTACAACTTTATGATCATAATTTAAGTACACCTTTAGTGATATGTGCTCAAAATTTCATTATACACAATAATGTTGATACTGTGCGAGTTTTGGTGGAAGCTGGTACAAATGTTAATGCACCAAATCGTTATGGAAAAATAGCTCTTCACTATGCGGTCATGTGGGGTTTAGGAGAAATTACTGATGTTTTGCTGAAGGTATTTATGGAGTTTTTCTTTGTAAATTTTTATTTATTACAGTACTATTTGCTTACCATTGAATGATTATGAGATATGTAAATTTTTAAAGTTTAAAATTGTCAATTATTAGATGAAATGTAAGGTAACTTATTAATTAAACCGTGGACTCTTTTAATTAGTTTCTTTTAATTAGTTTTAGATGTGTTTTTTTATTTTGAAAGGTTGTTTTATTTTGGTAGTAATATTCAACAATTTTATTTAAAATATAACATTTTGTTTTATAAGAATGATCATTTAAATATATGAATAGGATATCTATACTTATGCTTAAATTTCTGTTTAAAACTGATTATTTCTCATGTTCTGTGGTACTTTTTCTATTTTTTTTATCTGAATTAAAACTTCCTCTTTAAAAACAATCTTTGACTTTGCTTAATATGTAGAATTTAGCAGAAAAACCCAATTTTTTTTAAATTAAACAATATGATTTTCATTAGTTTTTTGAAAAAATTCATAATGTTATTTATTTATTCAAATATAGGCTAACTCTGATATGGATTATATGGATTTGAAAAGGAAGACACCTTTATTTTGCTGTATACGTGCTATTAATGTATTGTATAGAAAACGCGATGTATTTGAGCAACATTTACCTTCTATTAAGGTACAGTTTAAATAATATATGTTATATCCATTTCAATGTTTCATAAAATATTTTTGTTTGTTTCACAAGCCTTGTTAACTGCACACATTACCAAAATAAGTTTTTTGTATTTTTATCTAGTACTTATTATCAAATGATAATTTCCCCTCAAATGCATTTATTCCTACTATTCTGAGTATCTAAGAGTATTAAATTATTTTGCACTGATTTTTTTTTACTTTTATACCGTTTCTTTTCATATTTCATGCTCTGTCATTTTTCTACTCACAATTTTTGGCAAGAACATAAGTCAAAATCAGTTGAAAGTTTTAATGTGTAATTATTCCAACATTTTTTTTTAATTCAAAAGTCCTACAAATTTTTTAATTATCTCAAATCAAACATTTATTATTTGAGTTAAATTAATATTTTAAAATTGATTTGTTTTGGCTCAGATGATGTTGACATTTTCCAATCATGATACATTGCTAATGTAATATAAAAATGTTAAATAATCATAAATATAACAAATAGTGAGACTTTATTTTATTAATACTTACATTCCTTATCTTATTAAAAAAAATTATTGAAACCAGAAAAAACAGTAAAAATAGAAGAAATTTTGAAATTTAATATATTTATTGTCCACTTTCAAAATAAAACATCATAAAATTTCCATGTCAACTTTCTAAATTTAAGTTTCATATATTCTCTGTATTGACTTCCAAAATTGTACAGCAATAATTTTTTCTCGATAATGTTTGTGTTGTTTGAAATGAAATTAGATAATTTCTGCCTTGCCTTATGAACATGAATACTGATAATATCCATATTGACTTTCAAAATTGAACAATGGTTCGCTATATATTGTTAAATGAAAAAATACAAAATCTGAGTTGTGATATTTTCTTTATATTGAAATTTTGCTTAAGAATCATTAAAATGTCTAAGTCTAAAGTCTATTAAAGTGGTGATTCAGTAACTGCTGCACACATAGAATTTTAAAATCATGAAGACTTACCTTTTTTTAAGTAATACATGATGGTCATATTATATAGATATATAGCGTACATTCTCTGTTTTTTCGGCAAACATGTTGCTAAATTATTAATTCTAAAATTAATAAAGTTTTTTTTTTTCCACACATCACTAGCCTTTTCTGCAGATATTCTCTAGAAAGTTAACAATTTTTCTTTTTAAACAAATCATATTATGCATTTAATTGGTCAATATAAATAGAGATTGAAAATAAAGGCTGGACAATTTGTAATAGAATGGCAAGTGTAGAATTTAAAACTTCACAAATAAAAAATCATCATTCACAAGGGGTTGTCAAAACTTAGCCTTTCTCATGTTATGAGGAGGAAAGAGGGGGCCATAATGGATACAAATGTCCAGTGTGCATTTAGTTCAAATAGTCTACGACTATTCCTTTGTAAATAGGAATGCTTTTCTATTGTTTCCTGAAGAAAGATCAGAAAACACTCTATGCGCATAGCAAGTGTCTCTGATTCAATAGTTAAGACATCTTTTCCAAAAAAATAATCAATACATGCACACTCTTGCTTACTGCAGAAAGACCCTTATCCACAACTCTGCTTCTTTATATTTTACTAAACATTTCAAGACTGCACAAGAAACTGTCTTGTATCAATGATTAGAATAAAATGTTTTCAAAATTTTGATACATTATGTCCACTTATGCATCTCACTTCAATATTATCCAACAAACATATCAAACCTTGAATGTTCTTTGTGTTATAAATGACCACCACTAAATCTACTTCACCATTATTTTATATGTGCAATTAACAATATTTAAAAATCAAAACATTGCACACAGTGAACTTACTAGTTCTTTAAATAAATTTTATTGATATTTAAAAGTAATTAAGTAAGTATTTTATGACACCAAATATGTAATATATTTCACTACTAGTAGTCTAAAACAATTTTCTTTTTTAAATTGGATATTTGGTAAAATATTATAATTTTTATGAGTGTTGGACAATTTATTTTTAAATTGGATATTTGGTAAAATATTATAATTTTTATGAGTGTTGGACAATTTATTTTTAAAATGAAAATTTAAAATATATAAATTTATTTTTTAAAGTGCAAATCATTTAGCTTTGGGTGACATAAAAAAAATATTTTTTATAAATATTTATTTTGTAATTTAGTTATATTTTTACTATTTTCAGCCACTTGTATTGTGTGGATGTGATACTTTGAATTTGGTAACATGGCTATTTCAGAACAACATTTTATCAGATGATTATCATATGGATGAAGAGTTCTACTCCTGGTACAAAGCATCTAGACCCGAGACTCTTAAGCATTTGTGTCGAACAGTTATTCAAAAACACATAACTGATGAAGGTGTTATAATGAAATTGCCATTGCCATTAACTTTAATTGAATATGTTTCAAGAAAGTTACTGTGACATTAGACTTGAAACTCAAGGAAAATGGGTAAAAAGCAATCCATTAATATCTACTTATAAATATATACTTATTAATAATATTTTTATTTGATACTAGAAACAAGCAATTTGAGTTTTGTATAAAACTGCTATAATTGACTCTATATTTGAAAAGTGCAGCATACATTTTAACACAAATAATATGTTTATTTTAACAAAGTTTTAAAACAGATATTTGTAACATATACTGTTCATAGAATTAAAAACAAAGCATTTGCTATATATGGATGTATATTAAAGTGGCAATTCAAAGCTTCAAAACATTTATTTATAAATGCAATAATAAATTAGTATTAATATTTCTTAGTTAAGTTTTATGTTTTAATTATTGTGATAAACTACTACAATAATCTAAATTGTTATTTTCCCATGCTTATTTGGGAATTTGGTGCAATAAAAATATATTTCTCAATAAAAGTTAATAAAATATTAATTTGCATATATTAAAAATAAGCCCCAATACTTATGCCTTTAGCAGTATTCACATAATCTAAACTAAGATTTTTTTTCTGCATTCATTATCCTTTTTCAAATTATAAATATTGTTGAAACAAGTGTTTTACATTTCCTATGTATTAAAATTTGTTTTTAAATAACTCTTTGAGATTTACATGTGAAAGACACATGGATAAAAATGTGATGTGAACTAAAATGATTCTTTCAGAAAATGGGCTTTTATTTATAACAACACACTTTTTTTCTTCAGTATAGCATAACTTTTCTCATCCTTTACACTTTACATAACATCTTTATTGCCAACATGAAACTACAGTTTAATAGTTCCCGTGAGTTGCTACTAGATGGAATGAGAATATAATGTTTGACAAAAGCTTGACATTGAACATATGTCCCCTGTACCCTTTATATATGATACTCCTTCATTTTATAGAAAGTTACTGTTTTCACACATACTACAAATAATTTTTATTAATATTTGTAAAAGTAATATTGATATTATAAAACATTTTCACTTGTTAGCTTACAATAGTTAAAGACAGGGTTCGATTTGAGCCGGAACGCACTGGAATGGCGTTCTGATACCTCTCTTTAGGAAACAAAAGTTTGATTCGAGACATGAGTTTGATGGCTGATGCATTGCACTCCCATACCCCTCGGAAGGTTACAGTTCCTGTACCTCTATTTCTAGAAATCGGGCACTGGTTAAAGATAACTATGATAAATAAATTTAGCAATTTTTATTAGCAAACTGTCACTTTTTGCAATTTTTATTATAATATAATTTTTTCCACATATTGAATTTTTCACCTTATCCTGCTGATAGGAGGATGATTGTTCATAAAAAGTATTAACATAAAATTTTTGAATTGCATATTTTATGTAGTTTTTATTTTCAATGCAATAATATAAACTGATTTTGAAATTAAATGGGAAGAATATTTTTTGTATGTGTTTATTAATACTCAGGAGTTTTCTTTTGTCGTAGTTTTTACTTTGATTCATACAACTGAAAAGTTTGAACACTACTTTTTTTGTAATGTAATGAATAACAGTTTTTAAAACATATTGACTGTAAATTTTATATTTTATTTAAAAAAATAACTTTTGTTTTAAGCTCTCAATCTTAAAATGTAAGTTTTATGGTATAGAGTAAACAATGTAAAGATACTTTTATTTTTTGTATTTTAGAATGTATCAAATGAGTTGTATAACCAAATATTGTCAAAATTGTGATATATGTAACATTTTGTATACTTGTTAAAAATGCACATAATTTTAATCGAATACTCAAGTTCTTTTACTAATGAAGGATTCGTTGATGTGATAAAATTTTTATTATTTTTTGTTGACTTGCTAACTTTTAATAGTTTAGCACTCAGTGTCATAATAAATGAAAGTTATTATTGGGCAATCTGTTAAACTTGGAGCTACACCACTGGTCAAATGATAGATCTAACTGCTTAGTAATCAAAAATGGTGTTAGTTTATTTTCACATTTTCGTGACCTGTATTACTTAGCGACCAAGCCACCCATATGTAAAGACTACTTCCTATAAGCCTGAAAAAGATTATATATATATATATATATATATATATATATATATATATATATATATATTCTCTATTTAATCTTAGTTATTATGCTGGAAAACAATAGAATAAAAAAATATTTACACTATTCTTTTTAGAAAATGAATAGTTAACCAAGATAACACTAGTTATATAGTATATACTATACTAAATAAATAGTGTTTCAGTTAACATTGCATTATCTTTAATCTTAAATAAATTTTGATACAACTTAACACATTATTAACTTCTTAATACATCTACATATTTTTTTTAAGTGTTATATATAGTTTACTTTTTTTGTGAAACCAATAACTATTTTATTTTACTGTTACTTCATATTATCTGTAATATCTATTCTAATATTCCATTCGATTTAAATATATGTTTATTCTAATATTGGCATTTTAAGTTAAATAATTGAAAGTGATACATTTTTCTGTGGTTATTTTGTATTTAAATATAAAATGGTGTGCTTGTTACTAGGAATTTCGGTTTATGACATATTGTACATAATATTTGTGTAATTGATGTATATTTAATGATGTAAATGTTGAAATAAAGGAAATTTTATTGTAATTTTTTTAAACTTAAATAAAATTACATTTTCTGTTGATATAATGTTTATTGATTTTGTATGTAATTAAATTTATTTACTAAACTTATTTAAATAATGTACCAGTTTTGTAGTGACAGCTCCTGCTTAAGGCAAAGTGTGGGTTAAAAATGAACACCAAGATTCCCTTCTCAGCTTGCTTGAGGTTTAAATTCCAAAAACTGTATCTAATTATAAGTTACATTAGTATAGTTTTTGGAAGCTTAGGAAAAAATATATATAAGCTTAGTTCTGCTAGAATTGAACAATGAATGGAAGTATCCATATAACTGGTCTATAAAAATTTAAATACTATTAAATGCGACTTATTTGAAGTTAACATAGCCGTAAACTAGTATTTGGCCCATGGGCTCTAGCCTCCTCTTACCCCTCAACATTTTGAAAATCTGGCTCGAATTCACTAAAGTTTTTTGCCTTTTATTAAAATTTAGAGTGCTCCCCACCAATAATTTTGAAAACTTTAAGATACTGAAAGTTAATCTAAATCACAAACTTTGAAAAAATAAACACTGTTAGTAAAAGCATAATAACAATTTAAAAAAAAATTGAAAAATCTAACATAGTTAAGAAAAATTATAGAAATGAGAATGCCAAAATTTCAAGAGAAAAAATCATTTCTGTGAGTGAATCAGCTCTGATAACAGTTGAACTGCCCTGATAACAGCTGATAACTAATGAAGAAAGCAGGGCATATTTTAATATGTTGGATTTTTTTTAACAGTGTTGAATGTGCGTTTCTCCACCAGTACTGACTACTCATGCAAAATCACCTCACAGGACACTTATTTAATTCTTTTTTTAAAGGAGAAGCATTTAATTAACAACAGAGGCATATGAATGGAACAATGTTGGAGAGATGGTTTTTCAAGTGAAAGAACCCTATTTTGATCTTCCCCCACCAGCCCAAATCCACTTTTCCAGGTTGAGACTGCAACTATTTATCTCAATGGGAGATTTATGGGGTGATTATTGTAGCTTGTAGTGGGAGAGCAGTCGGCCACTCTCAATCCCACTCTTAACATGCCCATTTCAAATTGTTCTGGTGCTCAGAATTAAAACTTGCCCCATCAATTAATAGGGACTTTCATCTTCACCAGTCTTCTGAACTTCTGCACTGTAAAAAAAAGTACTTAGATATGTGTACCTGTACCTACTCATTTTTCTTTGAGTACAATTGCATCGTAAATGAGCGATGGCGTAATGTAAAATTAAGTAATCGTACTTTCTCAAAAATGAGCAGTGTAATTTAACATGGCTAATCTCAGTTTCTGTTCAAGCCATCTTAACAAATCGATCTGACAACCTTAAAATAGTTGTTCAGAAGATTATTTCCCACATTATTTCATTCCGATTGCTTAACTAGAAATTGAGTTATTACAACTCAATTATCTGACTTCCCATTCTTTTGGCACACATTTTTAACATTTCTTCTGTTTATAATTTCTTCAAGTCGCCCTGGTAGTTTAACGGATAAGGCATTAGGCTGCGGTGCCTGAGGATTTGTGTTCGATTCCCGGTAAGTCTTGGTTGTAATTGTTGATATTTTTTGAAAGTGGTTTATGAAGACTATGTAGGCAAGAATCTGCTCTTTTGATTTATTTTTACTCATTGTAGTCATTTATGAGTATATGTCTTTTTCAAATTGAAACTTATATATTCGGAGCCATGATAAACATCGAATGTACTCAAAAATGAGTACATTTTACGTATTTCCGAGTACCTATTTTTAACAGTGTGCTGATAGCAATAGACAGACACTCCAATTTTACTAGACAATTTTATATCTGAACGTTTCTGTGCTGTGGTATACATATTTATATTTTCTTATATAACCATACAATACATCTTAAATTACTATTCAAAGTTGTTTTATTATTCTACTATCACTCTGATATCTTAAATGGACACCATCACTAGTGTTTCTAGTTACCGAATATTCCTGTGCATGTTTTTGTATAATGGCAAGAACTAAGTGGGTTGAAGGGGAAGGTTTTATTTTATAAGTGTAATTAGAGCTTCACAGCTAAGGGTGCTTTCTAGTAAAGAAAACCATAATGGGATAGGGTGTTGCATGCATGCATAAACATATGTAAGCATGCACGCACACGTATGGTTAAAGGGGATTGAATTACATTTTGCTTTTAATTAAAATAACATAAAGTATTTCGTTTAGAGTAAATCTCTATTAAAAAAGTTACTGCTGCTGATATCATCAAATTTAGACTATCTTTCTTCATATAATTGTTAACTTGAATCTTAAAATAACTATCAGATAAATATAAATTCATTGAATTTATTTTGAGTATAGATGAGTGTAATTTTTATTTAATAGGACACTTGTACAAAATAATTTTACGCTAAGTTGAAAAATGCAAAAATTAGCATTGGAAAAGACAAACAACTCCTAATTATAAATTTTGGTTGAATACTAGCCGTTTAACTGAATGTGTGCATATTACTTTATTTCAAAAGATGCACTGTAATTTAATATTTTGAATGAGCTATACTTAAACTATATATATTTAATAATAGATCATAAATTTATTTAAAAAAGTGAAGTTTATGCTAATTTTTCTTTATGAATCAGAAAATAGCTTATTCTTTCAAACATAGATAT